>OY735217.1:30619968-30639968 GCA_963457665.1 Thysanoteuthis rhombus | reverse complement strand
GACGTATTCACTTTTGACTCTAGATCCAGAAAATCGCGAATCCAACAACAATTTTGTTCTGTAAAAAGTGATGAATCGGGGTATGGGTTAAGCTTACAGGAGATTCTTTTCAAATAGCAGAAGACTGATATGCTTGCGAATATGTATAACCTTAGTCATCTCTGCTTCCCCCTCCCATTGTGAAGACCTCCTTCGGTCTCGATAGACAATGGAGAGGGAATCCGGCGAGTTCATCCCCGACAATTCATCCCCAACACTCCATAGCCTTATACAATTCTCGCTGAACAATTCATAGCCATGGATTACGGAACATTCATCTCCAATAATTCATTTCCAGTCTGGTTTAACAATATTAATACCCGAATGAATTGTATAACTCCTACATTCATTTCAGTGGACTGAATTTCACTACCTTTGTTGCTATATAAATGCTAGTTTCAACAGAATGGTTTTGCAGAGAAATTCATATTAATTCTAAAATGTTAATCCTACTCAAGAAATACTTAAGTAATGTCCGTAGAGTTCTTTTGAGTGTAAGTAAAGTATCATATATTTTAAACACGGTTTTAATGTAGCAATGGGCACTTTGGGGACACTTTCTTTTTTGTCTTTTTAGAAAAATCTTCAACGCCCTATTATGAAAACGTTATTGAAATTATAAAAAAAAAACTGTTCTCAAACGTTCTATTGTTTTTGCTGGGAAAAAATGAATAGATTTTCGGTAATACCAACGTAGAACTGGACCATTTTGAAGTCAAAGTTTGACCGAAAAAAAAAGGGAATATATTTCATTTGCGATAGCAAAAGTTTTGCGAGTTAAAAGACGTAGATTTTCAAATGTTACCACATATCACATAATTATTTGATTTTAATGAAATATTCAGTAAACTTTTCAGTGAGTGCACATATACACTCTAAATGGCCACTTGATACGTATACAATCCCGTTATGTTTGACTGGTCCTATACTAGTATTGGAATAAAAGACGCATTGAATATTTATTCACTTAGCTTAATCTGGCAAAAGAACACAAACCGATTCCAGTACTTGGTGTTGCTAAGCAGCCACTATCTAAGCACTCACAAGATTCGATGCTAGTTCAGTGATCAGAGGGTCAAGAATATTTCTATATAACCTCTACAGTCTCACCAGAGAGAAATCTCATCTCGATTATAACCTTATAGACTTTGAACGGACATTTAACAATAACAGCAGAGAGACGTGTGAAATTGTTAAAGCCAGTACCAATCTGTCCACAGCATTCACAATGAAAAAAAGAACCTGATACATATGTACGAACATTCACAAATCCGTTGGTAAGTAGTTTTTATGAAGACTAATTCAGACAGTGAAGTACAAGTATCCATAAATCAGAATGTTATGTTTGCATATGTCACATGTCATAATTCTCTTGTTGACTCATACAATTACGTGGTCCTCTTGAAATACGTATATTTGTGCGTATATGTGCACATTTGCAGTGAATGAAATGGGATTATATTTATGATTTATAGAACATGGGTCATAACATTATGAGTCAGCGTGTTCGGTTTTTTTTTTTACAGGACTCTTTTTAACCATTAAAATAATGAATATATATAGAGAGAGAGAGGGGGGAGAGAGAAAGAGAGGGAGAAGGGGAAGAGAGAGAAATGAAGAAAGAATCAGGAAGGTAGTTGTCCCTGAAAGGTTGATACTAATATTGAACAATAAGAAAGAAATTGCATTTAAATAATATTGCATTTATTCATATTTATGAAAAATGACGTGCACACAGAATAATAGGAACACACACACACACACACACACACACACACACATATACAAACACACACATATATACATGTGTATGTATGCCAATGGGACAGCAAACGCGATAGGAAAAGACCAGATACAGGACGGAGAGATGAAATAGAATCTATTGCAGCAATATATGGAAGGGATTAGCGCAATCATGGAAGTGACGAGAAAGGCCTTTGTCCAGCAGTGGACTCAAATTGGTTCATCATCATCATCATCATCATCATCATCATCATCATCATCATCATATAACAGAAAAATGCACATGTTCCATATGGAAAGACTAAATTGTAACGTTTATTTATATGAAAATGAACACTCAGAGAATTGTACGAGTGCGTGCACACACACACACACACACACACATATATATATAGAGAGATAGATAGATAGATAGATAAAGTAAGCTAGATAGATTGTGAAAAAAGTAAATTCATAGATTTCGTAATAAGAAATGGGAATTCATTCATAATGATTTGTATTAAAAAAATGGTGAGAAATATTTATATATCTGAATGCGCTTATACAGATAGATATGCACAGTTTGTAAAAAATAAAGATAGATACACCCTGAATAAGGCGGTATGTATTTGTCCAGCAAAGTCTGACACAAGGCCATTACAGACTATGCTCTTTTTTTATATACCAAGCGCAAAATATTTTCAGTACAGCGTGCCACATACTAAATTCGGCCATCGGTGCCTGTTCTGGTCTACGAACTAAAGCCGTTTGAGATATACGAAGTAAATGTTGCAGATTTCACAAGTATGCTAATATCTCTACTAGGAAGAATGTATAGGATCAATATATTGGAGACGACTGAAATTCAGTATTCGAACCCTTTTTTTATAACTTGGACTTGACATTGATCAGAGGGATAGATAAGAATAGATAGTTAGATTGATAAATAGCCCACCTGACGAGTAAACTAGATCGAGCCTGAGCAAAAAGCTAAGATTTCGAATGATGCCTTTCTCGGCAAGTACGTTCTTCCCAATTTGAAGATAGTTTTGAAAATTCCTCCAACAATCAAGCTTGGTGTCCTACTAAGAAAAGTCTATAACATAAACTGATACTGACTACATTTTTTTCTATCTGTAGCAACCTTTCATCATAGTACACGACTCACTTTCTGAAAATAACACAGTAAATTCCAGTTCTCTCTCTCTTTTTTGCGTCAGCGTTCATAAAAGCAGAGAATATAAACGCTGATTTATTCAACGCAAATGGAGGCACTATCAAAAATTTGAACCGCACAATATTTCGAAATTTAATCGGTAACAGATAAATACTCTATGAATTTTAGAACCTATTCAAATTATTAAAGGTGTTCATAAATCTTACCTAAGTATTGCACAAGGATAGAAATGAGGAACACCCACAGTGAATCAAACGTACTATAATAGTATCTAGCGTAGTGCCCGTCAAAATGATGGGATTTTCATTTAGAACATTTCTATTTTGAACATCGTTTTGAAAAAAATATATATTCTTTTGCGGGGTTTGATTTTCAAAATTGCGTTAAAAAATAGTATTATAATCTTTTTTCATCTGACGCTCTCGGACAACGTTTTAGGCCACTTGGTGCCCAAAAGAAAGAAAAATGAAAAATAAAATTTAAACGAAAGCCGATCGAGCTTATTGTAAGTGTACCCATATTTATTTTTGTTTGTTTTTGTTTTTCCAATTCTACCCACATGTGATCTTTAGCTGTATACTTACACGGAGACACAAACATTCAGCAGTCAGTCACATCAGATAAAGAAAAGAAGACAGTAAATCCATGTCTCCTGTTTTCCACCGTGATTCTTTGAGCTGAACAAACAAATAAACCACTGAACCAACAGATTTTATGACTGGTATTTATATGAATAGGTGGTCTGCGAGATTAGCTTGCTAACCAGTACTCAAATCAGCGAGGCCTACACAAGAGAGATGCTCAGTATAGCCCTTAGGCCTGAGCAATGAAATTTTATGAAGTGTGGCATGCACGTTGCCGACCCCAATGAATAGTGTGGTTTTTGTGTTTCTCTCTCCGTAACAATTGACTCTTCCATTTAGAGGGAACAATTTTGCTGATGGGAGTATCTTCTATCATCTACCCACAATTTGAAACAGTGAACTGAGTAAATGGATGGAATTCAGTCGGTTTTTTTTGTTTTTTTCTTGAAAGATTATCACTTTGAAATTCAAATATATCCGCGGATTTTTTCACTGGGATTAACTAGTGAGATAATAATGAAAGAAATTGGAAGAAAAATCTTTTTAAAAAGCCTTACTCTTAGTTAGTGATGATGTTATAATTCAATATAGACAAATTGTGTCAAAACAATTTGTTGTTAGTATTTACATTGTCTAACAAATCTTACATTCAACCAATTTAAAAGTCAATTTATCACATATTATTCTTTAACAGAATTGATAAGAAATTTAATAAATTGTTTAACAGTAACAAATAACAATTATTTTAACGTTTAACGTTAAAAAGAACATAATTTTTATGTACTCCAGAAAGGTTTTTACTTCGAATTCTATTGTTTTCTAACGGAATTTTCTCTTTAACTATACAAGTTTAAATACATCTGGGCTGCATGTATGATACTGTTATTTAACAAATTTTCTTTTGATTTTGATCACTACTATTGTCATTACATTCATTAATCGCTAATTACGATTAATATCAGTTGGAAAAAACATATTACGATTTGTGTATGGTCTTGTTCTAGACTAAGCTGAACTGAGGAAGTATTAATTGGGAGCCTCAGCGCGGAAGAGTGGATAGCAAGCTAGTCTCGCAGATCATTGTTACTGTAGTGAATTCCATTCTCACCAGATGTTCCTCACTTGTGGCCTTGTGCCAGTCAAGGCAAACAGTGATTGATATCTCCAACGACGTTAATTTTGTTGATATAAAACCAATATTTGTACTCCTAATCCAAAATGTCCGGTAGTCGATTTTTTTCTTCAAATCTTATCTGTTTTGTGGTTCAATTTTTTTTTTTGGAGGGGGGATATGGGAATTTTTACCTAATAGTAAAAATAAACTTTAAAAAGTGCTTGGAGTGCTGAGTGGCCATAGGTGTTTTCATTAAAATTTGTGCCTAGTTTTGTTCATCACTTTGTCTCTTTTCATCATGAAGCCTTACCCACGGAACCATAAAAAAGGAAGAACGAAAGTCGGATAGAGAAGTAGTTCCCATCGAAGCAGGAACTCACATCTCGGTAAATCGACTTACATGGACGGCGCCTTAACCAGATCGGCTACAGAAGCCATGAATTGACAAGGTTCAAATCTGCAGTCATAACGCCCCTTTTTTTACTAATAGAAGTAGCAGTATTTTTAAATTGTTAAAAATATCGTGATGAAGTATTTTCCATTATTCTTTTGATTAGTTTTATGAAGGTATCAGATATAATTGCACGTTTTGTTGGGATCTATTTCTTTGTTCTATTTCCACGCTGTTGATAGGTTTGTCGACTTAGAGAATTTTGATAAAACCAACAATAACAAAACTTAGTCGATGTAAAATTAGCTCCTGAGAGAAGGGGTGCGAGATCAAGACTTGTGGGAGGCTACTTCATTGAGAGTGGTTTTGAAAAAGGAGGGGTCCCACTTAGATGGGGGTAGGAACTCACATTCTTCATCTCTGAAACTCGAGTTACATGGACGACGCCTTAACCAGACCAGCCACGACTTCTGTTTGCATCATAGACAAACAAGAGTAGAACGAGCCAATTTTCTTCAATTCCTACCTTTATTATATATATTAGATAAATCTTAATAAACCCCTGATCTTAATTATACATTTCTACCAGGATGTTGTATCGAGCTGTTGGATCCGACGGATGTCTCATCTCTCTTTTTGTTTTAAATTCAATGATGGTGGCTGGTATGGCTGACATGATGGTTAACCAGTCCTAAGAGACGATGGACAAGGAACTGTTATTCATTTTTTTTTTTTTTTCTATTCATTTTTTTCTTGTTTACATACAAAAGAATGTTTGTCTTCATCTAACGAATGTGAAAAAAGAATGTCCGAAAGTTTTAGATCAAGCATTTTCAACTATGCGTCTGACCATTGTAAAGAAAGGGGGAAAACTGTGGATGTTATTCGTTTTTCAACTTTTGAATACTTTTTAAACTCGACATTTGCCGTTTATGCAGTAAAATGACGTCGCGCACGTGGCTACTTACAAGCGAAATCCTTTTTACAAAGCTAAATGTCTTCATCAGTTGTTAATTAGATCCAAACATACGTTCTCTTGTATGTTAACAAAAAAAAAGTTGACTAAAAATTTCTTTTAAAAAACATATCTCTTTGATCAACTTTTTATTAATTAAAGCCTGCTGCCCAAACACATTACGCATGTATGTATGTATTCCCACAGAAATCTATAATTAAAATACGCATATACAAAGCATGTATTTCAAATATCTTCAAGTCATCTTTTCATACTAATTATATGCTGCATATAATAGCCAAGTGGTGTCAATAACGGTTAAATATCACGGATGACCTAAACAGTATACATCTGTTACACACGCGCGCGCGCGTGCACACACACACACACACACACACATATATATATATATATATATATATATATATATATATATATATATATATATATATATGTTTACACACACATGCACACACGAACACACGCGCAAACATACCCAGGCATACGCGCACAAAAGGACGAATTCTTAATTGTTCATTAAAGATTATGCTCAACGTGAGAGAATCATGCTCGAACTTACATGGAGAGATCAATGTGTTAGAGATTGAAAGTCTGATGATGTATCAAAGAAACCATTAGGAAACTCAAATGGCTACACAAATTTCAGAGAGTACAGGCTCACGACGCCCATGAGAGAAAGAGAGAGAGAGGGGTCTGGCGAATCTAGGGGAAGGTTTACATACAACGACGGACGCTAAAAGGATGATAATGATGATGATCATCATCATCATCAGGATTGGGTTTTTCTCACTTTGTTCGACTTCGTGTTCTCTGCTTTACTCTGCCAAAAGAAACCCCAACCGAATGCTTTCAAAATTTTACGTGTCAATCTTGATACTGTTAAATATCCTAATTAGGTACAATAGTTCCATTTCAGCTTATGGTTGGTCCTGATATCCAATCAGAGAGATAAGTTATCCAGTTAGCGGTAAATCATTCCCAGGATGGAAAAATCAATCCCCCTCTCTCTCAATATATATATATATATATATATATATATATATATATATATATATATATATATATATATATATATATATATATATATTACCTCGTAGTACTGAATGGGATAATGGATAGTCTACAGCCACACTGAAGAGTTGTAATACAACGAAACAGCTGTCTGTGGGTGACACAATAATACGCACACACACACACACACATATATATATATATATATATATGTGTGTGTGTGTGTGTGTGTGTGTGTATTAGTTCATGAGTTACGAACATCTCGTACTTACGAACAGGCTGTCACAGATATATAGTGTAATAGACAGCGGTTCGTAATCAAAACATAGCATGTCTTCAGGTGGAAATTTTGTTTAATATGTGTGTATTTTGGGCTGAACTTTTCTAACGCGAATCTTCACGGTACCGAGTCTATATTGTTCACGCAAATAATTTTTTCTTTTGATGGGGTGGGTCCGGAAACTTGTTAGTTTTTAGAAAAAACGATTTTTGCCTTCTATAGCATTACAGTTGCATTGTAAATAGAACCTCATTTTTTTTTTTCTAAAAGCTAAAAAATTTCCGGTTGGTTTAGGTTCTAATCGATTGAAAGCAAAGAAAAATTGAAAGAAATCTTTTTTTTTAGAACTGCATCATATGTAAACGAAAAAATTAATTTTAACCTTTATAGGAAGGATGAAAAAAATCGCTGGCAGGAAAATCGAAACAAAAAACCAAACATATACATGGAAGTTTCAATCATTAATTCTTCAAATACGAACTTGAGCCTTGACATTGAAATATCACATTCAGTTCAATAAATAATGAACATTTGTTTTTTGTTTCTTTAGACGACAGTTTGTTTTTTGTTTTTCTTTTTTGCAAAACCAAGAAAAACTGTAAAATTATTTTTTTTTATTTCATTTAATTAGAGTGAGCGTCCGAGTTAAAATGGCGATAAAAATCAATTGAAAATTAAGATGAAAGTAAAAAAAACAATCAAAATCAATAATACGGAGATTATCATCATTATAGTATTTTTATTGTTTCTTCACTGTTCATATGTATTGGGACAAACATTTGACTATCTGACGTATCTATTCACCGTGCGTAGCTATTCTGACTTACGAACAGATGCGACCTGAACAGAATTCGTTCGTAACCCGAGGACTCCCCTTCACTTGTTTTTTTTACACGAGGTTACTTATCTTACTGCCCTTCCTAATTTTTGAGCCACTTTTCCATGAAATACACACTATTTTGATCGTTTTTTTAATTTGTGCGTGTATGTGTGTGTGTGTGTGTCTTTGTTCGTTGAATTACTTTTCATCAGATCTTTCGATTTGAAATTTTCATAATAATATTGTAAATATAGATTTACATTATTTGATAATGATATGTATGATATAATTGATAGCATAAAATAGAAAAGTTAGGACATACAGAATAATCGAATCGCCATCAGAAGCTAATTTGAAGATTTTCTAGAATATGACAGCAAGTTGAGACTCTGAAAAAAATTGTTCTATTAAATTTCTGAGGGTCACAATAATACATGATTTTATTCCTAGTAGCGCGCGTTGCAACTGAGAAGCATGCAACGCGTGCATGAGAGAATCATCCTCAACCTTAGAGAGATCACAAGACAGCACAGGAAGAAAACAGGAGTCCGAAACATCATAGAAACTATTTTTTTAAAACTCAAATGGCAATGGGCTGGCCATGTTGCGAGAATGAAAAACAACTGATGAACGTCACGACTCACAACATGGATCCCCAGAGATCACATGCGAATCAGAAGCTGTCAGAATACAAGATGGAGAGATGAACTAGACGAATTCAGAAAATACTGGCTCCACGACGCCCACGATAGAATGTTGCGAATCCTGGGGAAGGTCTATGTCCAACAACGGACGTTAAAAGACTAATGATGATGATGATGATGGTGGTGATGATGATGATGATGATGATGATGATGATGATGATGATGTACTGATCTTAAAAGTGAGATTGATACGTCCTTCCCGACGGCATCAATGGCAAAACCTCCCACTGCTTGGAAGATTGGGAATAACATGATCAATGATCGAGCCCAGGTAAAAACTAGGATTTCGAATACTGATTTTCATGGCAGGCAGATCCTGTCTATTTGTAAGATTAAGTTAACTCTTCGAAGCCTTGTCTGCCTCCGTTTGGTCCAGTGATACATTACAGTAAACCCAGTAAGTATCAATACACACTATCCTAATTACTAATATAATTATTAACGTTTATTCTAAGTAATGCCCACACTATTTTACCACACAATGCTAGAATATTTTTATGTGACGTCATTAGCGAAATATGTCGTCAGTCAACCCAGGACAATCATTGCTGTCACGGTCTTCATTGCAATCAACATATTGTCTTGAATCATTATCCGATTTACCGTCAGAATAAAGAGACCAACGTCAAAGAAATTTTTTCGCGAAATATCTCGTCAGTCACTCCTACATGGTTACATGCTAATTAATGTTTTCATTTCTATACTAACCATTTGGAATTTTAAACAAAAAGAATAAACCTGGAACGAATGTGTACGGTGAATAATAATCTGCGTAACAGTTCAGATCATAATCATTATACACTTGTACGATTCTGTAATTGTTCCATATCTGATTATTGCTGATATTTCCTCTCTCTCCTCCCTGAACTTAACGAAAAAAAAAGATCTGCTCAGTTAAGAAGTCATGTGACAATGAGCGCAATTCTTGGATTGCTGTAATGATAACCTTGAAGGTGATAATGGAATAACGAAGAGCACACCTGTGTAATTTTATGGTTGTTTCTTCCAAATTTTTTTTTTTTTTGCAAATTCATACTAGATTTGTCCCTTATTTTATTTTCGGGTGCGTTTGCACTTACCTAGAAGTTTACTGTCTCATTATAACTCATCAAAAGTCTGCCTATCTGTACGTAACAGCCTACTGCAAAAACCACACATCATAACCCCATGAAATTTTCCGTGTACCAGCGTGACCGCGAGAATTTTTTAGAAATCACCCTTCATATGTTTCTAAGGGAGTCGATTTACAATGAAAATTCGTGCTAAAATAGACACCTTTTATGCGCCTGTTCCTTCAGCTGTCGGTTGATTGCCGATAAAAGAAATAGCTTATCCGTATATTGACTGAGGAGTTCGTATAGTCGATAGAGAGGGGGGTAAGAGGGATAACTGTGTGCACTTTGATATCATTCGTAGTGAGGGGCTGAGTGTAAGAGGAAGAATGACTTTGTTTATTTTCTGTTAAGCGTACATACACATACATTTTCATGAAATGCTTAAAAAAATACTCTAAAAGTCACAAATGTTACTTTTTAAGAACAAATCAGGTTGAACTTTATCTGGTTTTCATCCTTATTTTATTGATTCTTTTTTACGGTAAATTTACTTCGTCTTTTAGGAAGAGTATCTAGTATAGCATCAAAGAAGAAGCAGAAAACCTCACTAAACCTTAGCAAGTTTAAAGGGGTGAAAAATTAAAGTAAAGAATAAACAAGTGAAACGGGTAGACAGACAATTTAAAAGAAAGAATTTGAAAAAAAGAGAATTTGAATGAGAGACATGATTTTTTAAAAAGAAAGAAAGAATTTGAAAGAAAGAAAGAATTTAATAGAAAGAATGAAAGAATTTAAAAGATAGAAAAAATCAAGAGTAAGGAAAATAATTTCTAAAAACAGATGAAAGAAAGGAAGAAATAATTTTAAAGAAAGACAGTTTTTTTTTCAAAATACATAACTCATAAAAAGAAAAGGCATAATTTAAGAGAAAAGAACGAAAGAAAAAGAAAAAGAGAAAATGTTAACGAAAAAGGGGAGAATAGAAATGAAGATGGTTAAGAGAAGTTTTAATTATTTTCGTCTTTATTTCTCCATTAAAACGAAAGAGAGAAAAACAGAAACTGAAAAGAGAGAACGGGGTGAGAAAATGGATACCCGAAGAAAATGAATTTTAAACGAACTCGATCACTGTTTCTTTTTCCGAGACACTATTCATTCAAAATAAAGTCACTTGGCAATTTCCCGCCCTAGCCTATTGTCGTCTGCCAACTTTTGCCTTTACAATTTCAATTCGCATGCGTCGATATCCATACTTTTCCATTTTCGTGGTTCATCCAAGCAAAAAACCAAACACATTCTTTATCTTTCTTTTCATCCAGACAGATTAACACGGAATGGCGTTAATACATCTCTTTTTTCCTCTTCGTCACCTCCATGGGTACTCAAACCGGCTGTCGTATTCGCATGCAAACCTCTTGACACACATCAAAAAGGAAAAAAATGATTGGCCAGCCAACATTGTTTTACGGTTCAAATCCGTTCTTCTTTGTGAATCTTTTTCTTTATTTTCTTTCCTTCTTTCTCGTGTCGATCTTATTGTCAAACAATATGAATATTTCTCTTCTTTTAATTAATTGTATGTATATATATATGTATATATATGTGTGTGTGTGTGTTCGAATGTATGCCAAACGACGACACGATGTCTCCAGTGAACTCCCCTACTCTACTCTAAACATAGCTGATATTCTTCTCTTGCCATGCTGTTAGCCCTGGGCTAAGAGATACCCCCGTTTAGAATTAAAAAGCGTACAAAAATATCATCACCTTCAAATCAAATCGGAAGTTTCAATTATTTCCGAACGACAATCTTTGACTTGAGCATGGTGAGAAATTTCTTTGTTGTCTCCTTGATCTTTGAGGGTCATTTAGGGCTGCCCCAACGCCCCGTTAACAGTATGTACTGTTTATCGTGAGTTGAGCCAAAATGAATTTTCACCTGGTGTTGTCTACCCGGTTTGATGCCTTTCAAACTCATCTACAGAAGAAGCCGCTAATTATAATCACGGATAATGTTATTGGGTGATTTTTTTTAATCAAAAACAGCCGGTCCCAAACAATTTATTATAAGTAATCACAATCATCATCAGTGGCTTCCTCTGTATATCTAGCCAACGACATACGAGGACACATCGGCTGCGAGTTTGACTAAAGCTAAGATGAAAAAATTATCTTTCAAGCACATCTCGTATTCAAGAAGCAGTGCACCTTCATGCCCAGTGAACAGCGCGCAATCTTTGGAAAAGCTATGTGCAAAAATATACTTGCTTATTTTCATCATTAAGAAATAGATATATAGTCCGAAAGTAATAATTATAAATGCGTTGTATCACTCTGAAATTTTTTTTGAAATCATCTACTGTTATTACTCGGTGAAAGTATCACTTGGCCTAGACAACGTAAATAGAATAAACAATTTAGGAAAATGGGGCTGAACCAGCGACCGATAAGGCAGCCGCCTCAGCGTAGTGTTGCTGCTTAACATTCAGCTAAATAGCCACCGTTAGGACAAAGGCCCATATAACAGCTTTTACTCTAAAATGAACAGGTCTGGTGAGACATTTAATAGAAACCATCATGCGACCCAAGTGTTTTGGGAGCATCTTTTGTTTGGGATGATCAATTAAAAATTTGAAAAAGGGATGATCAATGAATAAGTTACTTCTCTCGCCTATCAATGGGCTATGATCTATGGAGAAAAGTCTGAATGCTGTTGGACGAAAACTAAGGGACCGATTTAGCCAAAACTTACATTGCAAATTGAAACTCCCATTAAAAGAATTATTTAGAGGGGAGTTGGAAAAAACATATTTTTCTAGAATGAACAGTATACGTTAAAATTTTCAGCCCTCTGGCTCTAGTGGTGCGGCATGTACGCGAGTATCATACTTGCATAGCTAGTCAGCCAGATTAACTTGAAAACTGAAGAAACCTGTGTTGACAGTTTTGATAACAGATTTGGTTGATCATTTCCCAAAAAAAAAAATTCATTACAAGTTTTTATCAAGAAGTCGCACTTGGCAAAATCATTTGGAAGAAACAATTTCTGTCTATGGGGTCGTTATAACTTCAATAAATTATGACAAATCAGCTAAATGTTAAGATGCTTATAAAAGCAAGACTCTCTGATGAGCTGTTTGCATATTTTATACAGTTTCTCTTTATGCATAAAATATGCCTTCTTTTCTATCGAACGACCGTGGCTATCAAAGATGGCAGAGGGTTATATCCTTTTCATATGTGATATGTGTTTGCACATGTGTTTGTTTGTGTCACTTTGTTTTGTAGTATGTTTATTTGTTCTAGCGCTCCTGGCCTTAACGTTTTGTTTACAGACTTCTAAAATTGTTTTTGTTTTTTTTTTTATTTTTTGAAAAAAAAAAAGAAGCTTTTTTTAACCCATTCTGACGGGTTTATTAGCAACATCTAAATTCTGAAGAATGTTTCCGCCGGTATGGGAGAGGGAGAGCAATTGGGGAGAAAATGAGGAATAAGTGACGGTTAGATTTGATTATTTGCCGACAATAAAGCTCTCGTAGCCCAGTAGGATAGAACAGCAATCGCAAATGTCAAGATGGGCTTCCTGAGGCCAAAGGGAAGCAAGTTCGAGTCACGGTGAGAGCTGATTCTTTATTTCCGATCTGCATTGTTTACTAAAAGGTCGGAGAAAGTTGCAATGAAAAGCCAGTTATGATGAGATGAAGGAATTGCTAATCAGAAATCAAGAATGGTATTATCATTTCATTGAATAAAATTGCTATTTTACTCCTTTAGATGAATTTATCAATTGTCAAAATGTCACTTATATATGCTGGGGTCCTTAATGGCGACAAAGAAGATTATTATTCCGAATTATGAAAGAATACTGTTTGATTTCCAAAAGAGCTTTTTAAATTTATACATTCATTTATTTATTCACACATAATGTCCCAATATGCACATCATTATAAAATATTGTCACGTCAAATTTTTTAGTATGATTGCAATGAACAAAACTTATTTAAAATAAGTTATCAAGCAAAACAAATATAAATAAGGAACAGGTTTTCATGAATCGTGGCGATTTTTTCATTCAAATATCCAATGCTTTTTCAGTGATTCAAAATCAGCGAGAATTTTGAGATATCCCGAGGCACAGGTCAGCAGAAATCTATTGAAAAATATTTGTCAGCCAATTGTTTGTTCGGTTTTTTCAGTAAAAAGTGAAAAACTGTCAATTTTTTTATTTTCGACATCAACTTTGTTGAACAGTATACGTGCCTTTTTGTTCCAGCTATCTTCTGCCATCTTTAGGCAACTTTGTAATCCCTTCCCTTCCCCTAACTCTCTCAGCAAACATCTGCTTAAAAGAGTTTTTTTGCAGTTTTCCAGAGAATCCATTAAAAGAAATCTATAAAAACTGGAATTAACGGCCTGGTCAGCAAGAGAACAGAAACAAAAAAAAATAAATATGCAGTACAGCGTTATCTCGAAGGAATATTACACCCCTTCTCCAAACGATTCCAGGTGCTTTTCGTCGATTACTACCTGCAGTAATTCTGATTGGTGGAAGTATTTGTTCGAACCAATCGTTTGATTCTCCAGAAGAAGTTCATTATAGAGGAATCACTTCCTATCCCACCAAAAACACCGCATAACCTTGTTTGTACGAAGACTGGATTTTGGCACGGTTATTGGTAGTTCATTTTGCTTGCCCCACGAACGAAGTTTTTGACCAACCCAATATTTAAGCGGTCGAAAATCAAGCTTTTTATGTATTCCATTCGACAAATTTATGTCATTTTCTTAACAAAATTATAGAGCACATATCAACTGATATTTTCCAGTTACGAATTTAGTGTACTCAAATTGGAGAAAGCAAATGAATGTATACAAGACATTTTCCATTAACAATTGAATTTCCATCAATAAGGTGTAGACAAGATTTTTTTCCGGGTATAAGAAATAATATAACTCTTAGGTTTTCAAAATAACTATCTTTAGCATTAAAGATGGAAAAGTTCATTAAAAAAGTGATGTAAATTGAACTGAATGTTGAACAAAACCCATTTATGCAAAGAGCAATCGTAGAATTTTATTGAATGAATTTGGGAGAAAACGGCCAGATCTAGTTGTAAAAGGCCAATCCAGCCAGTCTCAGGGCAATCGACCAGGCCTGTTCTCTCTTTTTTTATTCCCTCTCTCATTGAAGGACCGTTTTGCCCACTCCCTCATGAGGGTCAGGTAGGCCTGCCAAAGCTATTCATTTCATCAGCCAGGTCTGTTTTTTGTCTTTTTTATCCCATCTCACATTAAATGACATTTCGCTCACTCCCTCATTACCGTCAGGCAGGCCCGTCAAAGGCATCTATTTTGATTATTTGGACACTCAAACATTGTTTCAGATAACCAAATTTTTCTCGCTCCCCCCCTCTCTCTCTCTCTCTCTCTCTCTCTCTCTCTCTCTATATATATATATATATATATATATATATATATATATAAGGATATATGTGTGTGTGTGTGTGCGTGTTGTATAGACTATATACATCTCAATATATACACATATTATGAATAGAATTCTCAGATCATAATATCCATATTCTGTATGTATTCTATATTTTCGATGTACAAATATATATTTATAAATATATGCATGAAAAAAAAATAATATCATGCATGCATCATATATAATACATACACCATATTTCATTACCATCAACAAATTATGAATAAAATCGAATAAAAGTGATTTTTTGCATTTTTATAAGATTTTGTTTTACGAAAATGAATCATTTTTTAATGACATCTATACACTCTTTAGTGAAAATGAACTTGAATGTACTTGAAATAGGCTTTTTGACAGCAGTTAATTGCGTCATTAAGCCAGATTCGGTTTAGTTTGGATGGGATTAAACTAATAAGAAAATTAGGAGTAAAATTTGGTATGGACGATATCAGAATAGAGGTTATTTTTAAAAATATTGATATTCTCGGATGTGATCGTCTTTTCACTCGGGTTGTTTCATACGTTAAATTTGGTATGACCGATATCAGAAATGAGATTATTGCTGAAAATATTGATATTATCGGATGTGACCGTCTTTTCGTTTGGGCTGTTCCGCGCGTTTGTTACTCTTGTCGAGACTTCCAATAGGTCAGCACGTTTTCTTCTGTATTCCAGAGTCTTTAGAATAAGTCGTTTTAATCTTTCTGTTGATATATTTCCCAGTATCGTAATCGTCTTGGTAGCTCTCCTCTGTACTCTCTCCGTGGCATCTGAGTTGTATTTCATGTGAGTAAACCATATGCAAGAAGCAAACTCCAGGTGGGGAACGTACTAGAGACTTATAAAGTAAAATGGAGCACTCCCCATCGATGTAAGTAAATGAGTGTCGTATGTAGCCTAGTATTTTATTTGCTGTATTTATTCTGTTTTGTATATCCGCGTTGAAGTTAAATGAGTTGTCCATATAAACGCAAATATCTTTCTCCGCTGCAGTTACCTTCGTTGTGTGTTGCATTCCGTTATCTTTAATCACAGTATAGTTTCTTCTTGAGCTGTTTCTACCTAGATGCATGACCTTGCATTTGTCGGGATGAAATTTCATCGGCACCGATTGGACCCACCGTTGTAATGTGCTGAGGTCCTCCGTGAACAAATCTCCAGATTCATCGGACGTTAATGGGGAGTTGATGTTCGTGTCATCAGCAAACACACGGTGGTACGGATAGCCTTTGATCGGCGGTTTGCAAACAGTGAAAACAGAATGCCCGCTGGATGAATCCCCGAGGAATTCAACTGAGGATCAGTGACCAGTAAATATGAATTGCGTGCGTTTAAATATTTCGATGTGTCTTTTTAAAAATTATTTAAACTGATCAATAAATCCTTTGAATAAATCTTATTTACCATTTTCTTCTAATTTGTTTGTTTATATTTACTGCACGCTATTTCTAACCGTAATACATCTCAGAGTGTACAGATTGCAGTCTGTGATATGTATCGTCTGCCGTTCGAAAATAATGCAAATTTACTCTATAAGAAGAACCGTATATTGTGCCAATCGATGTACTCCTACTTGGAAATTTAATCAATTCAGAATCTTTAAATTTAAATTATTAAATTTCTAAGTTTAGAACGAAGAGGGCAATGTGATTCCTCAGAGAGGTGGATCAAGGATTTCGAGCAGAGTCCAAGTTTATTTTTGCTAGTAAAAACAGGAGAAAGAAAACGAATTTTAAACTTCTAAAACAAGAAAGTTATATGTGATCTGACATTTCTCACTTACATTTAAGCTTTGGCATTTTAGCATTAGATTTGGCAAAAAAATGTAAATTTTTAAAAAATTAATTCAAGAAATTTACCACAAAAACAATTTTTTAAAATGTAAAGGAGAAAGATGGACGACATTTTACTTATATTATAAGTAAAACAAAAAAATAAAATTTTATTTTTAAGGTTAATTCGTGATTATAAATATTGTGTTGTTTTTTTCTTCATAAAACTTTTCAATCTATATATTTGAAAAGAATTGTAATTTTTCTTTGCCCGAGTAGGAGATACATCCACAGACCCACGCCTAAGTAATTGAATGTATCCTGAGTAAAAATCAACATTTTTCTTCCACTTATCGAAAACATTTTTTCAGAAATTGTAAAAAAATTAAAATATAATTCAACGCAACATTTTCTAAATTTTTTCGCTGTGATTCTATCCTCGTGGATATCGTTTGTCATCTAGGAAATTCTATATTAGATGCTGATCAAGGAATGGGGGTCACGTGAGTTCGGATACTCACTCCAGCTCGGGCGAAGCACACTTTATTTCTTTAAGTATCAAGATAAAGGATTGTTATAATTTAAAAAAATAATCCCAGGTAATCATGAATTGACCTTAAAAACAAAAATGTATATTGTTTTCCATCTAATAAAAAGAAGGTAACTTCTCTTTTATACCTTTTAAAAATATCGTCTGGTTCTGTGATATATTTCTTTAATTTGTTTTTCCTTCACTCTTTAGTTAATTCTAGTCTCAAAATGTAAGTGAAAAATGCTGCACCACATAATGCTTTTAGTTTTTGATGTTTAAAATTTGTTTTCTTTTTCTCGTACTTAATAGTAAAAACAAAATTTTCGATTTGAGTCTCACCTTGCTCAAACTCCTGGATCCAACCCCAAATTCAAAATAATATTTTAATCAAATTAACCTCTGTGGTGATTCCCTTATCCTGAAGTTTCGCTATGTCATTTCCTAGATTCTGTATGATTATGAATTGCGTTATATTATATTTAAACTCTTATTTAAAATGATCTGCCTTTATTACTCGGAGAATGAATCACTTGGCCTAGACAATGTAAATAGAATAAACAATTAAAGAAAAATTCTATAAATAAGAGTTTCGCAAAGTCAGTTAGCGAAATGATACAAAAAATAACCATTAAGTTTATTATCAATTTTTTGTCCAGTATTTCTTTCATCTTCTTCCCATTACTTCTTGTCGCAACTTCAAGATCGTCATTCTACAGTCGATAGTAAGCCGCGCGGATTGGAAATAAAGAATAACCCCAAAGCGATATTTTTCGTCTGTCCCTCCAAACAGCTGTTTTACTGATGAGGCAACGAATCATGCTGCTTACAAAGGGTCATGGAACGATGACCTTGGAGTTGCAATAAAAAAAAATGCAACAGAAATAAGATGAAAAAATAATAATAAAAAATTCATGAATTAATTGAAAATACGGAGGCCGACAAAATACAAGATGGAGAGATGAACTAGACAAATTCAGAAAATACTGGTTCCGCAACGCCCATGATAGAGAAATGTGGCGGATCCTGGGGAAGGTCTATGTCCAACGACGGACCTTAAAAGACTGATGATGAAATATTAATTATAAATGACGGCGCTTCTTCAAGAAATTCAGACAATTTAAGACTAATATTGTTAGGTATAAAAAGCAATTGAAATTAAGATGTCAAAAATAATAATTAACAATGATGGCTTGTTATGTTTTCTTGATTCTCTAGTTTTCTTTTCTTGCAGATCCGGTTATCAGGCATTCGTACGGAGGGTCGGATTTGGAAGAGAGCAAAAGAGGCATTTGCCCCAGGCCCAACAATACAAAAATATAATTACAAAATTGTTTAGTTAGCCATTGATATCTGCGAGAACTAAAGAGTACATATTACCATACATGTGTATTTTGTAATTGGTCTTACCTAAAATGCTACTTGGATTTTTTCTGGCGTGTATTTACACGTATACTGTTATTTACATCAGACATTCAAGTCATTTAACCTTTCTGTGTATGTATAACTTGTCAGTTCCAATTATATGCAATAAACAGATTTTGATGAGTAATTTTTTTTGTGTGTGTGATTCGCCGTGTATTTTAATTTCTGAATGTGAATGAACGGGCTCCCACGGGCTCAGCCCAACCCTATTCGTAAACGAAATTTCTATTATCTTATATTGATAATACATCCAAAAAGTACGGACATTTCACAGATCATCTTTGTGTATTCTTAACGGCATTTCAACAAAAAAACGGTAACAGTTCTTTTATATATATATATATATATATATATATATATATATATATATATATATATATATATATATATATATTAGTGGATGTGTGTATTGCATGTGTTTATATTCATAGGTGTGTGCAGGTATGTTTATATGCATATGTGTACATATATATATATTTATAAATATTGTTTATATATATATATATATATATATATATATATATATATAGATAGATAGATAGATAGATAGATAGATAGATAGATAGATATATAAGTTGAAAGATTTTTTCCAACAATGCGTAGTTTATTAATTTGACAATTTTGAAAAATTACTGAATTATAAATTTGTTATATATATATATATATATATATATATATATATATATATATATATATATATATATATATATATATATATATATATATATATATATGTGCATGTATTTCAGTCTGATCTACCGATGCCACAGACGTGAAATGCATAATCGGAAATGAAAAAAATATACGATGAATTTATGATTTAGTTGTTTTTCTAAATTGTTAAATCAATAAATTGCACACACACACACACACACACACACACACATATATATATATATATATATATATATAT
>OY735217.1:30609968-30617468 GCA_963457665.1 Thysanoteuthis rhombus | reverse complement strand
CAGAATTTGAAATCTTTGTTTTCACTTGGGATGCTGCGTTGAATGATACATATATGCTCCCGAAACAGGTCCATGGTGAAAACAGCGGATGATCCCTGCAATAAAATTCAGCGTATTACAATAAGATCCAAAATAATAGTAATTAAATCAAATTCTGTATGATACACGGAAATCTCTAAAATGGACCATGAAAACCGATCGGAAATTAACTGAATAGCATAATATAGCATTGTAAGATGATTTGGAAGTGTATGAAATTTCTAAAATTCCTTAAAGTAAAATTATTTGGGGCATTATATATATATATATATATATATATATATATATATATATATATATATATATATATATATATATATAATCTGTTCATGGACGAGGATTCGAAATATTATATCAAAAAGACAATTCGGAAGCCGAAGATGATGTTGCAAATGGAAAATCTTTATTCAATTGGCATGTTTCGTTGGTTCGAGCAAACTTTTTCTGAAATAAAACAAGTATACAAGTGGTTGTCTTTATATGGGTCCCACTGTTAGTGTAATTCCTGTTATCCATTTCAAACAAACATGATGGTTTTATAAGTGTCTAGAGTACACTGGGATAGTTACCTTCATCGAAGCTGAAAATTAGCAACACATTGCTAACAGAAATTCCTCAAGAGAGATATATACATCCCTTGGATAACCATAATCCCCCATAAAACACACAAATACGAAAAGTACCGCCAATTATTATAAAGATCAATTGATCCCAAATAATTTATTAATATGAAGTAAAAATAATTGTAATAAAATAAATGTCATAGTAATGGCCCATAATGAAAGGAGTTTATAACAATGAATTTAATAACCCAACAAAGAATTTAAAACAATTAATGAGATTAGTCCCAATTTTTGTATCCTTTGCAAATGTTATCAGACAAATCAATAAGTATGTATGTCAATATATATATATATAATATACACACACATATATATATAATACGATATTACAAATTACATTAGATTCATTTCGTTCTCTTTATTTATTGAAATAAATCTAATTATTAAATCCATTATTATCATTATAATAGCCCTACATACAAAGATATTGAGCACACTACATCATTAATTTGCAACGATATATATATATATATATATATATATATATATATATATATATATATATATATATATATATATATATATATATATATATATATCTTGTGTTTGAGCGTGTGTGTAAATATATATTAATTCCAGTATGTATATAAATTCAATATATGAACATATATTCCAGCAACAGCAATTACAAGTCGACTGCTGGGCAAAAACCCTTTCCATCTCCTTCCATGACAACCGCGATTGCACTGAACTATGCAATGTCTTACTGGAAAACTTTTTTATCTCAACCCTCCATCTTACGTCTGGTCTTTTCCTACTGTGCTTACCGTTCCATGGGTACCAATATAAATATATATATATATGTGTGTGTGTGTGTGTGTGCATGACTCTTTTCAGTGAGCGCACAGGTATTGCACTCTGATCTTCAGTAGAAAGGCTCGGGTGCTACACGCTGATCCTTGTCAAAGAAGACATATACACTGATCTTTATAGGTGGAAGTACCGATCCGTACGTAAATAACCCCTTTATTCACCGGTCCTATATATATATATATATATATATATATATATATATATATATATATATACAATGACGTAATATACATAAATTTGTATACGTGCGTGTTTGAATGCAACTTCTCTACATCAACACACAATTATGTAGATACGAATAAGTTAATTGAAAGGAAGAATTTCATTACATAATTCAATAACCGCGCTCACAAGGCCATATTCATAAAGCAGTAAGAGAGGAATGAACGCATGCAATCGTTTGCGAGATTATCACGGTCCGGCAAGTGCTCAAGTACAATACACGTATGTATAAGTATGTATACATATACTTTTCTTTTCTTTTCTTCGGAGCTCCTAAGTTAATTTTGTATCTTTACTTTAAAAGGCCTTTTTTTAAGCATAAAGACCACAAACATGAGAAATTGATGAAAACTTAATTAATGTATTCTAGCTGTTTGGGTAAGCCGTTAATAACTGAATGGCTTGTTATATGTTTAATGGATGTAAAAAGATTACTTACAGTTATTAGAAATACACGTTATACGTATATCTTAATTAAACATTCCTGTGAGGATACACACACTGACTCACATACGCACACACACACGCACACACACAAAATCACCCACTCACACACACACACACACACACACACACACATATATATATATATATATATATATATATATATATATATATATATATATATATATATATACTCAAAGAAACGGAAAAGACTTATAACGTATTGGAGAAAAGGAATAGAGATAAGCAGTAAACATCATCCGTCAATCTACCCAGAGTTTCCCGTGACTCACCGGACATTCCGCACATCTCTCAAATCATTTCACCTGGTAATATATATCGGGGAAACGGGGGCCACTTGGTACGTTTTTCACTTGGATGGCTGTAACTTTCTGTGATACAAATATGACCAAAAGTTACAATGAAAGAATCACTCCTTACGACAGGTTGTTTAAATCTGAAACATTCGTCAAGTTTATCATACCATCATTTAAACATTCGGAAAAGGGTGTGTCAACCTATACCACCAGAGGGGATAGTTAGTTCAATCTGACTAGGCAAGTTAGTTCTCTTACTAGTAGGCACTGATATGATTAACATAGTGTTATAATTGAGAAATATCATTTTTTTTTTCAATCAGACGGAAGAAAGTCTCAGAGTAATAAGTAAGGTTTTGGGAATATAATGAACCCCTGGTAGGACAAGTGGAATCAGATGTGAGTGGACCCCTCTGATGCATGGAAGATGGAAGATAGAAAAAGAATAAAGGACACCAATGACTTATTTGTTATTTTTGTTATATGGCAGGTTATTTGTTTATCTTCTGTCTCAATTGTACACAATAACAGCATACCAAGTAGCCCCACGTACAATGTAACAACCAGCCCCAAACACAAGGCTTTTTTTATTCTATTCCAAGAGAATAGTTCTGATAGAAGCTGCTTGAAATGTAGTATATATATATACTGTTTATTACCTTCTCATAGATATAGACTAAGCTATCATCAACTGCTCAATACTGTATGAACTAGGCACTGTCAAGGTTTGTCAAAGTTGAAACATTACTTACTGGGTGAAAGACCGTTTTTCATACAAAGCGTTTCGTAATTACAATACATATGACTCAAACTTACGGGTAAAAAAGGCGAAAATTTTCTGCTCAAAATGAGGTGACGCTATGAAGTGGTAGGAACAAAAATTAAAGTAAGTGATCCAACCTGTCCCTGAACCCAACTTGCCTGGTCTCCTCTGTGTACGTGTGCGTGGGGAAGACAGAGAAAGAGAGAGGGGAGGGAGATAAATAGACATAATTGATTATTGAGGCAAGTAATTACGCGTCTTCCACCGTTGCCAATAATCGATGTTCGAGCCCACGTAGAAAACAAGATCTCGAATGCTCATTTTCAAGTCTAGCAGACTTTTAACTACTTGGAAGATTGATGCAATATATTCTGCTCATTTCTCCTATTCAGTCTTGTACCGAACTATACAAAGCTCATACAATAAGCAATTTCATATATATATATATGTGTGTGTGTGTGTGTGTGCGTGCATGTGTGTGTGTGTGTGTATGTGAATGCGTTATAATATTTGAAACTTAATTTGAAATGACTTCCTGTTGTTACACAGAGAATGAGTCATTCGGCCTACTCAGCGTGAATAGAATTAACAATTAAAGAATAATTGGACTGCTTCAGACCGATAACGTAGTCTATTTAACATAGCATCGCTCTTTTCATTGGGCTAAACAACCCGGTGGAAAGGCGAAAGCCCAAATGACTGCTTTATCTCCACGTTCTTATTTTGTTCATTCACTGTCCGTGTCTGCTCTATTGTTTCTCAACGTTGACAATTAGATTGTTGATGTTTTAATAATATATATATATATATATATATATATATATATATATATCATTTACTTTGGTGTGATAAATGCGCTATTTCATAATGTATATGAAAAAAGGATATCTAGCGACTCCGATCAGTCCTGACTCTAATTATACGTAAATACACAAATTTATGAGAATAACAAAGTTATTTTGTGAAGATAAAAGAAAACAAAGAAATATTTCATCATAAGAGCTGTGCATATGCATATATATATATATATATATATATATATATATATATATATATATATATATATATATATATATATATAAAGCTAGTTTCCGTTGCATTGCAGCGCACAAAACGTTTCACGCTATTTTTCACATCTAAGAGTGTAGACCAAATACACATTCGAAATTTTGCGTAAACAACACCAAAATGCATGTTACTTGTTCTCAACTAGGTAAGGATCAAAAGCATCACACGTTATAACGATGATCAAGAAATTTTCTGAGTAAAAATTCTAAAATATACTTCAATAATGCAGAAATCTTCTTTGAAGATTTAAGTCTGGTTCTAATTGCATGAAAATAGCATAAAGTTTGTAGCAAAAAATTATTTTGCGTACTTGAAACAGGTTTTAAACAGTTTTAATGTCAATTTTTCTCATCCAAAATTAACTTCAGTAACGCCATGATTGATATCCGCCGGCAGAAAAATTTAAACTCTGTAATTAAAAATCTTCCAAAAATGAAGAAGCCATTATAGAAACATGCGATTCGACAAAAATTACTCAACTTGATAATCACTTAACTGGATTTTATCACTTTTTGTTTAAATATAGTAAAAAAAAATATACAATTGTTCACAGGGGGTGTCTGTTACCTGCTAACCCAGTTGAAAGATCAAGTAAGCATTGAGTCAGCTTTCTTTATCTATATGGGATGAAGATCCGCTTAGATTTACGAGCGTTTCATGGGACTGCTTAAATGGGTGATCAAAAATAACAAAAATTAATACTACCCATAATCGCAAAAATATATTTCCCGACATTAAAACTGTCTAGTAAATCCACAAAAGGCAAAATTTGCTTAAACTCATATTCAGAGAAAAATGAAATTTCTTTGATATTCTCTAAATTTTCGAAGTGCGGTGAACGGATGGGTAGGAAGATTGTCTTACTATGAATCTATCAAGTATGGAGTGTCTGTCTACCTCAGCATTTACAATCTTAGCTTTATATCTGGAATCAAACATTGACATTTGGTGCCACTGGTTTTGGTGGGGGTGCAGTTATTTCAGCCACTGCTGCAGGCCACGAAGATCAATTATGATTTCTAAAAGTGATTTAAATCGGTCTGATCCCCCAGCCGCTGAAAATAAATACATGAAGTTTATTCAATTTAACTGGGAAGAAAAATTATTTTGCATATTTATAAAATTCGGAGATAATACCCTAATATTACATTGTAAGTAAATAGAACTGAAAACTTAAACATAATTTAAGGGTAATTACATTGAGTTTTATTTGATTCTGATGGAATGAAGAGATCTGCTGGATCGTAATAAATCGAGAAGGTAAAAACACAAATATAAATCTACACGCATACATCAATTTTGTTTTTTGTTTTTTCATCATGCTGCAGTGTGAATATTCTAGGTTGACCGTATGCTGTATGAATAAATTTCCTTATAGACCGAACGCTATAGTAGTACCGAAAATCTCAGAAAAAAATTTTTTTTTAATTCAAAAAAGCCGAAAAATGCAATTTTTCTGTAAAAATGGTATTTATTATATACGTGATCATCAGAATACACAAAACGTACCAGAATTTTCGCTGAAAAAAAATTTCAATAAAATCTCCAACAAAAATGTAAACGAGGGGAATAACTTGGTAAAAAGTATTGTGAAATGATTAACTATGGTTAGAAATGATTGTGTAATACATAAACACCATTTGAAATTATCTTGTAATACATAGCCAAAATGAATGAAAAATGATTGTGTAATTAAAAAAATCATAATTAGAAAGTATTGTGAAATAAATAACCATAATAATGAATTATTGTGTGATAAATAACCATGTTTAAGAATAAGCATAATTAGAAATTATTCTGTGATAAATAAACGTAATTAGAAATTATTGTACAATGAATAATCACAATTAGATACTATGGTGCAATAATTAGAAACTTTTGTACCATAATTAATCATAATTAGAAATAGTTGCACTATAAATAGGCATAATTAGGAAATATTGTGTTAAATTAGCCATGATTAGAAATGGTTGTTTGATGAATAAACATAATGAGAAATATTGTGTAATTAATGACCATTATTATGAATTATTGTGTAATAAATAACCATGGTTATAAATTGTTGTGTAATGAATAACAATAATTAAGAATCATCGTGTAAGAAATAACCACAATTAGAAATTATTGCGTAATAATCATAATTTTTATACATTGTATTCTTTGTCTCTTCTAATTTCATTAAATTTTAATTCATTTATTAAGACGTACTCGCTTAAACGTTGACGTTCATTCATTTCAATTTTTTGAATTTTTCAAAAATTTGTATTTGTATGTATACTAAATTGTTTGTGTCTGTTTTCCCGATTCTTTTTCCGTTTTTTTTGTTGTTTTTTTTTTGTTTTTTGTTTTTTGTTAAAAAAAAGGACTCAAATAATCTTCGACCTCGTGTGTTGTAAATTGGTTATCTTGCTTGTCATCAGATATACTTTGTTAGGCACAGTAAGTAAAAAGAGCTTACTCGGGAGCTGTAGTTAGCTGTGTATTTCCCATCGCTGTCGGTGGTCGGTGTTCGATTATTCGAGCCCAAGTAACGGCCACGGTATCGAATGCTGATTTTAATGGTAGATTTGCTCTCCTGACTTATAAAAGTTACTCAACGTATGGGTCCCTGGGTCGTACGGTCGTTTTTTTTTTAAATATCTACATTTAGTAAGATCTTTCGATTTTATCTTTAAAAATGAAGTCCTAAACACACGCACACACATACACACACACACACACGCACACGCACACATACATACACACACGTGCGTGTGTTCGTTGTGTTGATGTGAGGTGATCCGACAGAATGTTGAATAAAGTGACAATTGGAAAGGCGGAGAGAATAAATTTAAGAGAAAAGCAGGTGTTACATCTCGAAATTTTTTATTATCACCTTCCAATTGTCACTTTCATGAACACACATATGTATATACATACATACACACACACACACACACACACACACACATATATATATATATATATATATATATATATATATATATATATATATATATATATATATATATATATATATATACGCACACACACCTAGGTGGATCAATAATCCGTAACCTTGGTGTTATTAGCTGCATTTTGATCTGAAAATGTCAGCGTATATTGTGATTAATATTCACCACTGAATTAAGAGTATTGACAAGCAAGGATATCACGTTGTATCATAAACATTTGTTGCACAAAATGAATGCTTTTTGCATTATTAGGCTAC
>OY735217.1:30587468-30607468 GCA_963457665.1 Thysanoteuthis rhombus | reverse complement strand
TTTCTTCAATTGTTTATTCTATTCATGTTGTCTTGGCCAAGTGATATACTTACCATGTAATAACTCTAGATCATCCCGAAGAAATTTTCAGTGTAATATAATGCAATTTGCGTATGAGGTACATTTTTAACTTACGTCGCCGTAACTCCCTGTAGATTTAGTCCATCAAGACACAAATATGACCAGGTGTTACAAAGGAAAAGGGACTTCCTTTGGATGGATTGTTTAAATCAGAATCATTTGTTGCATTTGTCAAGTTTATTATCTATTAACATTCATAGAAAAAAGTGTCAAAACCTACCCCTCTTGTGGGGATGGTTGATATGATCTGATTGGGCAAGGTAGTTTTCTTGCTGGTAGATACATATGTCATCAATATATTTCTGTAATTGAGAATTGGAAAATCTTAAACCAGACGTCTGAATGTATTTGCGTGAAAAGTAAGATTTCAGGAATATAATGACCCCCTGGTAGGACAAGTGAAATCATCAACCGCTCAATACAGCATGAACTAGGTACCGGCATGTCAAACAAAAAACGTTTTCTAGACAAAAAAGTTATGTACTCAAAGTACATCTGATTCAAATTAATTGACAAATGGCCGAAATATTTCTGCTCAAGATGAGGCTAGCATTGGCACCAACAAGTTGTAGAGACAAAAATTAGAGTCAGTGATTCAACCGGCCCCCTCACCTGACTAGCCCAGGTTTCCCTTACACACACATATATATATATATATATATATATATATATATATATATATATATATATATATATATATGTATAAGGATGGTGCCCGAAGATCTATAACGGTTCCATTTAGAAATAGGAAAAACTTACCTAATAACACCACACCAACTCTAGAAACACACAAAGATAGGTGGAATTCGAGATACCCTACCCCATAATGGTCTTAATAACAAACTGAACTACCTGAAAAACATTACATCAGACCTCTCATAAAACACTAACAACTATATACAAAACACCATATTTCTAGGAGAACATACTTTGTACATGCATTCATCCGGCCAAAACATCCTATTTGAAAACTACCACAAACTCTAACAAATTTGATATAGATAGAAAAAACATTAACCATTATAAATAATGTGAATATTTGATATTAAAATCAAGTGCAAATCTAAAAGACATTCGAATTTGAAATAATTTAAGCAATCAAACGCTGATGAAACCGCTATAGACCCTCGTTCAATTATTGCTACTACCATTCTCTCTATAGCCTGTGAAATTCAACTCTGTGCCACATCCCACAAATACAAACACTTAAAAACCATGGAATATGGATCAAATGAGAATCTGCATCTGTCCAACCCCACATATCAACACAAAGTAACTCCACAGCGGCCTCTTTAGAAATCAAAATACTAAAAGAGGGATGAAATAGGACAGGACCAGCCGATGTCGGATAGAGCACCACTGACAGATGAGATGGATAAAGATACTTTAGATAGGATTCACCAATACTAACTCTTTCATTTACCCTTTCTCCCTTTGAGGATGACCAAATAGTCGCAACCGGTTGGAATATATGTATATATATATGTATATATATATATATATATATATATATATATATATATATATATATATATATATATATATATATATATATATATATATATATATATTACTCACAATTTTGAAATAGATAGCTTGATAGATTGATATTTAAATTTTGATGTTACTATTCAGTTTCACGTGGACATCGTCGGACAACTGTTTTCATCCTGCCTCTATAGACGACGAGAATCTTGTTTTTGTGGGGTATTTTTTATTTTATTTTTAACAGTTGTTTGTTATTGTTCTCTGTTCCTGTGTATGGTCGTTTGAACCAGGAGGGGGTCTAGCCAGTGCTTATTTGGCTTCCGGGTGGGGTGGATGATTTTTTGCTGGGTTTGATATCGGCGCCACGTTTTAGGTTGGGTTGGTTTGGGTAGTTTGTTTATGTGGTCGTGTTATCTAAAAGGAAGATGGGTCGAGTGGTGGTGGTGGTGATTTTATTTGGATTATTAAGATGGTATCCCTGTGAGAGAGTATAATTGAATAAAGTGTTGTTTTGTATAGTATGGGCGTGATGGGAATATAAGTAAAATCATAAATAAAGTAAATTCAAGATTACTTAACATCATAAAATTTTTATGCTATTATTATTATTATTATTATTATTATTATTATTATTATTATTATTATTTCATAGAAAGCCTCTACGACTGTCTCCATACACAATTAACATTGAATATACTTGTTCAACATTAACATAAATGTTAATTCATCCAATAGAAATGTTTATGATAACGTATCAAAATTACATGCTTATCAGTAGAGAGGAACATTTACCAGGAATATTTCATTTCATTTTTTTCCTAAATTCATCAATATATCTAAGCTGTCAACTGACAGAAATGCCCAGTCAATTCATTTTTTGAACTTCAAAATCATTTGTTTTTGCAACTTGAGAGTGTACTCGGATTGTTTATATGGAGGGAAGATGTGGAAGTAAGATAATAGATTTAACAAGAAAAAATGATTAATTAGAAATAGTAATTAGTAAGACTCAATGGAATTTTTACATAAGTGTAACTGGCGGGGTCGCTAAACGTAGATGTGTGATAGTTACAACTACGCATCTGCTAAACCACCTAAAAACAAATTAGATACCCTGTCCACAACAGCATGGATCTGATAAAACAAAAGAAAGTGTAACCACCAACCTTCTTGAAGCCTTGAATCTCTGGATTGTGGCACTAACGCACAATTTACAAATTGATGTACTTTACTTGGACTAGAGAACATCCCTCGACACAATCCTTCGCCAAAGACTCTTGAAACAAGTTGTAAGTTTCGGTGTCACCGACATGTCTTCAAGTGGATAAAATCATTCCAATCAAATCGACGTCTAAAGGTCCATGTAAAGAGCTATCTCTCAGAGTGTGGTCCAATCATCTCTAACATTCCACAGGATTCCATATCTAGACACACCCTTTTTAGTATGTTCGTCTTTGACATCCTTAGTGCCATATACTCACTTATCAGTATGTTTGCAGATGATATGAAGATGTATTAGGTATTATGATCAGCTCTATCTGTAGAGGAACCCGAAGAAGCACTGCATCAACTTGAGGAATTGGTTGAAAAAAAAACAAAGTAAATACGTCTCTACCTAGGAAAATGTAAGTTCATACATCTAGGCGCTAGATATACTAAGAAAAATTTGACGAGATGATGTTAAAAGTGTCTTTTACATCAGAAGCTACTGTTGAAAAAGACTAAGGATCGAAGATCGGCAATCAGCTCACATTTACTGAGCATGCCCAGGCTAAGCTCAACATTATGAATGAAGCCATACGCCTCTCATTTCAACATCTAGAAGAAGTAATCTTTGCTCCTCTGTCCAAAGCTCTGGTGAGGCTGCACATAGAATTTGTCAAATCTATTTGGTCCCTGCAATATAAATGCTATCGAGACTCGCCATCGCAGTCAATAATTGAACAACCGTAGCGTCAAAATTTGAAGTCATGTTAACAAAATTCTAATAATAGAACAATATGATCAGAATATATCTTATTTTTTCACTGGAGGTTTCCACTGTAAAACATCTAGGATAGAGTAAAAGAAACATACAGAAACATCGAGATTCTTGAGAATCTAGATATTACTAATAAATCCCTCGGAACGAGAGCCCCCACCCTCAGTCAAAAAAGTTTAAGGGAGCTAGTGAAGTACTCATGTCTGTTAACAAAACGGCTTGGCCAGGAGAGCTGGAAAAAATAAGCAAACGGGGTATGGCCCCAGAAAGGCCGGAAGGTGTCTTTCCCAAAAATAAAAATAAAAAAAATTTTATGGGTGGTCTGGTGGAGTACTGATGCCAATTTGTTAGTCTGTTGACAAAACGGTACGGCCAGGAGTGTTGAAACAAACAAGCCCAGAAGCTTATAAACACGTACATATAATTAAGGATATACCCTTCGCCATCTTTGATGGCCTCGGTTATTCAATGCCGTAGAAAGATTCTGGCGCAGAGCAACAAAGTGTGTATCAGATTTATAACATCTTAGTTACTGTGAGAGACTAACTGAGCTTGGTCTAGAAACACGAGAATTTAGCAGAAGAAGGGTAGACATGCTGGAGACCTATAGAATACTATCAGGAATCTACCTTCTAAACACCAAGAGCCAATGCAGCGTCTGTCCCCGAAGAGAAACGCTACCAGAAGTCTCATAACACACACGTGGGCATCCACTAAAACTACACACTGTAGTCGCTGTTGATCACAGGAAAAAAAAAACTCTCTGCCTGAGTGGTGAAAGACTGGAATGCCTCAAGTGAGTCCGCTGTCACAACACCCAACATCGCAGCATTTAAAACAGGACAAGACACAGTCTGCTGTTCTATACAGAAGTATACATTCAACTTTTTTTTTTATTAACGAATGTCAAAACACACTGGTCCAACAATAGCAGACCCAGTATAGGTACAAGAGGAACAGATGGATCACAAAACCCTCGGCCGGGCACATGATCCATGAAAGGGTCCATTCTGCTCGTGTTAGAGATGAGATTAGAGATAAGATATGAAGTGTTGATGTAACTAAGATATCTTGGTGGAATGTGTGGTGGGGGATTGAATTTATATTCAATTAACGTTGGTTGAACTGTCATATGAGTGAGTAAACAAATGAATAAATACATGGAGTTGGATTGTGTGGGTAAAAAATTCGAGATGGGAATAGACTGAGTCAAAATATAACTAAATTATGAATTGAAATGATATATACTTAAGGTGTTGTGTGTTTGTGTGTGTTTATGCATTTGGAGCTCGTGGGGGGTCCAGCAGTCGGTTTATATGTGGATATGTTGTTGAGGTGTTATTGAGTTTGGGGGTTTCTTAGTTCGTGAAAAAAAAGAATGTAACTGATTTTTTTTCAAACTGCCCATCACAACATAATGGACTAGACAACTCCGAAAGAGACCTAATGAACATTTTTAAAACAATATTAGAAAAAAAGAAGATTCACTCAACGTTTTCTTACCTGCCGACAAAACCAGAAATATATACAAAATAGAATTAGAAAAATCACAAAAATATACTTAAAAAAAACACAGAAAAGGACAGAACAGGTAATTAAGTTAGAAGCAAAAGAAAATAGCTAAAAAAAAGCCTAGCCTTGGCGGACGAATAAACTACCTTGCAAAATCACAAGCCCTCAAAACATTAAAGGGCCACAAAGATAACTTCCGGGCAAACCCAACATGGAGAATTATCAACCCTACGAAATGGGAAGAATCAGCTAAGTGATACTAGAAGAAATAAACCCAAAATTAAAAACAATCTCGGACCTGAAACAATGGAAAACACAGAATCAGCAATAGATTGGTTCCTCAACATCAAAGACCAAATAAACTATGCATTCATCCAACTAAACATTAAGGAATTCAATCCATCAATAACAAAAACTATACTAGACAAAGTCGTTTCTCTAGTCAAGAAAACACCTGAATCACCAACAATCAACTAAAATTAATCAAACAGTCGGGAATCCATCCTCTTTGACAAGAAGATGCCATGGGTGAAAAAAGACACGAACAAAAACTTTAACGCCACGAGGGTAAACTTCGATGGAACAGAAATAGCTAAGCTGGTGGGGATCTTCATATTAGCAACGCAAGCATCATAGGATTTAATCAATAAAGATTTAAAATCGACATGAAAACCCAACAAAAGGAGGTAGATTTCCTAGATGTAACATTCAATCTAAAAAAAACCACGCCGACTATTTTTAAAAGAGAGCAATCAACCAATATACACAGACATCTTTTCCAATCACCAACCTCTAATTATCAAACAAATCCTTCAGATGATCAACTGCAAACTATCTGACAATTCTTCATCGACGAATACGAAATAGCACTAGAAAATAGTGGATTTTCTACGTTCACATCATCCTGCAGAAAAAAAAATAAAAGAAAAGGGAACATTAAATTGTTCAATCTACCATACAACAAAACTGTCAAAACAAATGTGTATAGGCGAAATATTCCCCAGTCTGATCGATAAACACTTCATGCAACCAAACAAACTATACAACATGTTTAACAGAAATGTAGTATAAGATAGCTATAGCTGCGTAGAGAATATATCACAAATCATAAAAACACAAACTACAAACACTAGCAACAACTGAATGTAATTGCAGACAAAAATCCACAAGTCAAAAGTAAAATGTTTTCAATCCTGTATCGTAGACGGGGCTACGACCAAATCGGAAGGAAACTCTGAAAACATACATAGGAATGACACAAGGAACCTTTACAGAGGAGTTTCATTGACGAGCACGAAATACGAACACAACACAGCACAATTGAAATGCATACGGGAACTCAAAAAGGAAAAAAAATAACATGGAAAGTAAAAATAAAACGGCACCACCCTATAACGACGTGTAAAAAGATGTATCCTTTGTCTGGAAGAAAAGTTAGTGAACATAACTTTCCCCAACCCCTAAATATTACTAAACAAAAGATAAGAACTAATATCAAATGTTGGCACGAAAAAGAATTCCTATTACGTTATATACCAGAAGATTGCAAGTAAAAACAAACTTGCATAAAAAAAGTTAAAAACTTGAATTGAAACTACACAAAAAATAAATATAACAACACAAACCCCAAAGCAACAATAGTTTAAAAACCAAATAAGTAAAACATTTTTTAAAAACTAAGATCCTTCCAAAGAAAATCAAACACAACTTCAGAAAGTGACAAAACAAAAAAAACTCAATAACACTCCAACAAAATGGCGAGATACAAACTAGATAAATATGAATCTATTCTATTTCATCCATAATTTTATTTCTACCCCTACCCTATACATAGATCATCCGAATACATTCTAATTTACCTCGAATCTACGAATTCTGAATCCATGTTCATCTCATTCAATTTCATTCATCCACATACTTATGAAATAAGTCAGAAAGGACGAGAAATTGTCTAGCTTGTCCATTGCAAAAACAAAGTCGCTAAAACGAATTGATTTTTCTTACAGAGAATTCTGAAATACTATTATGGCAGGATATTTCATTTGGCAGGGGTACCAGATGTGTAGTTCTAACTATCGCAAATCTAAGTTTACCCCATTCAATTCCACTCATGTAAAAATCCCATTGAATCTTACTAATTACTATTTTCAATTAATTTCAAATTTAGTCTACTTTATCCTTAATTTTGTTTCCAAATCTACCCTCCATATAAACAACCCCAATGCATCCTAAAGTCGCAAAACCAATTGATTTTCCCCCCATAGCGATTTGAAATACTGGAATATTGAGCCAATTTATGTAAGGATTAGTGCAAGTGTAAATAATTTCAAGAACAAGTTAGACAAATCTAGATAATCTCGGAAAGAGAATAAATTAACTGTGCATTTCTGTATAAATAAGCTTATAGTTTTCAATAAGTTTCTATACACATTTCTATCACTTGAATTATTATGTATATATATTTTATTGTTAAACATGTATATTCTATGTAAATTGAGTATCTAGATGACCACAGGGGCATTCTATATAATAATAATAATAATAATAATAATAATAATAATAATAATAATAATAATAATAATGATGATAATGATAATAATAATAATGTAAACAAATCATCTGGCGTTATTAGTGTTTACTAATTGTAAATTTACTTTATGATTTTACTCATATTCCCTTTCACACCTGCACAATACAAAACGACACCACTTTGCACAATTATACACTCACATAGGTATACCATCTCAAAAATAAAACCCCATCAAGCTCCTGCTGGCCTACACGCAACTCCCTGGTCCCCCCCAAATCATACACAGGAACAGAGAACAATAAGAAAAAAACAACTCTTAAAAAGTAACAGGAAAAAATTCCCTCCGTGAAAAAAACACCCCAGTTGTATTAAGAGGAAAAGAATATCTGTTGTCCATCGATCGCCATCGCTGTATAAAACTGATTTATAACAGCAAAATTGTGAATACCTTTTTATCATTTATATACACGCACATATATATATACACACACACACACGCACAACATATAACTTTCTATATATAACATCGGTGTGTATATATATATATATATACATATATGTGTGTGTGTGTGTGTGTGTGTGTGTATGTATGTACATATATACAACATCCATGTACAATACTTTATGATAATACCCTGTATAAGATATCAAACTACATGTATTATGACCCGTTGCTAAAATGATAAAATAAAACTATGTATTAAAGCCATAGCTTAAGGGTGGTTATTAACACTGCTGCGGACCATGTTGATATAACTGTTTTGTTTTTAAATCTCTGAAACAGTTGCATAGTTAATAACTGGTGATCCCAACAAGAAAAATTCACATATAGTACCATATGTAGATCTGTGTAAAACATACAACCTACTGGAAAATATGACATTACATGTTTGATCATTTTTTTAGCGTTTAAAGCTATAAAACTTCCTAGACTATATATATATATATATATATATATATATATATATATATATATATATATATATATTGGTAACTCCATTCTCTTGAAAAGATTCCATAAGCATTGAAACACCGTATCGAAAAGTTCTTGTGGGTTTTTTTTATCTAAACTGTTTACAGCGGGCTTCGAAAATGTCTTTCGGAAAAATGCCTGGGAGGAATGGGAATAAACGCAGACGGCGAATATTTAAACCAATCGAGATTCGTTAGGGTTTCAGACGAACAGAAGACAAAAGTGATGTTCAATGATGAAGTTTTAAAAAGTCCATGAAAATAGAAAGGGAGGTCGACGAATGCGTTTGCCTAGGTCAGATGATAAGGTTATAGAAAGACCAAGAAAGTGGAATGAAACGATGGATAACGATCGACTGGAATGCATTTGGTATGAATAGAGACATACTGAAGAGCACCTTTTCAATGTGCTTAAAGGGTAGAATATATAATGAATGCATAATACCAGCTATGTCTCACGGATGCGAAACATAAAATATTTTTAAAAACGAACTGAGAACCAATACAAAATTGCACGAAGAGTGACGGAGAGAGCAATGCTAGGAATAACTATAAGGAATAGTGGTCTACGCAATCTACCGATGATATATATATATATATATATATATATATATATATATATATATATATATATATATATATATATATACTTAATTGAATATTGCTCTATAGTGTATATAGTATCAATAATATATTGAGCACTTTTGATTTAATGAAAATAATCAAAATTTCAACTGCACTACATTTTTATGAATTTTTTATTAAAATTGTTTCAAATTAAGTATCATTATTTATGATATAAGTGTGTGTGTGTGTGTGTGTGTGTGTCTTTCTGTGCACATGCGTGTGTATATACGCGTGCAAACACATCTATGCACATAGCTCAACTGCTGACCTGAGCTTAGTAAAAAGCGATAGTCACATTTTCTCCTTCCAAATAACTCTTTGGGACCTCACACACTTATCCCAGCGTCTTTTCCCCTTTCGGGATCGCCATCAGCTGCATCGTCGCGTTCTCCTCAATATCATCCACGATTTGAAATCACTTTCTGAAAATCCAGAAGTCGCAGAGAGACCAATCTAGACTGCCAGGAGGTGGGGCTAACTGACCTAGGCGATGCGATGTTTTGCATTCTTTTTTGGGGATTCAACGAAAAAAAGAACTCATTTAGTTTACTGCAATGGCACGGGATGTTGGATCGGATTAGTTTTGAACATTTAGGAACGAGGAGGATCGAGATTGGAAGGAGCGAGATTGCTCCAGACAGTCGGAAGGAGGAACTTTTGAGGTATTTAATGGTATGCGACATCCACGGGCATATAAGAATCCACCCATTTCATCAGGGATATTGAGAAAAAATAGTATATTTGAAGCATTAAATGCTTATTTCGTCTTCATAATCTGCAGGCTTTTTCAGTGCAATGGATGTTTTTGTACTCATTGATAACCCTTGCTTCTTCATGAACCGGTAACACCAACCTTCTGTTCCCGTTTAGCCCTATTTCCCCTGTTCATCTCATTATATCCTGACCTTATTAACTATCATTTCGGAAGAAACCTATTTCCCTGAATTCCTCTTGTTAATCATCCAGATTTTAACTCCTTCTCAAGTTCTTGCCAGAGTGAGACTGGACAACTAAAGTTACGTTCACCTTTTTCATGAGTCTGTAGCTGTTGTTCTTGCTTCCTCCATTCTAGTATCATTTTTTGCTGTTGGAGGTGCCACAAAAACTCTCGCTGTCGCTATAGTTCATTGCTTTTAGCTTTTATTCAATAGTACAGCTTCCGGTAGCCATCTTGATTTCGGTGATAAACGAAGACATTCGTCTCAAAACAATCAGCTTTAATTTTTACGATAATTCTGCTTTTAAATAAATTAACCAAGTAATAACGATAGTAATGATAAATTCAATCATTTCTATGATGATGATGATATTTAACTAAATAATATTACAGTATCATGAAGCTAACCTTGGTATAAGTACTGGTAGTCTACTGCGTCTGGGTAAACATTATTAGCCTACCAGGTAATTCAACTTCGTGTATAAAATAGATATTTGTTCACAAGTTTTTGAAAGAAAAAAAGTGGGTCTTATATACTATCAAGTACGGTAGTTGTCGGAGTTGTTGAATATTAATTTGCCAACCCCAAGAATACATTGATATTCGCTGTTCTTAACTTCGTACGACACAAGAGAAGCACAAGAGCAGAAGGAGGGATTCAATTGAGATATTCAATATAATTAATGGTAATTATGAATATGGTACTCCATTCTTCAATATCTCTCATCGAATGGGAAATGTATTGACAAGACAGAATTCAAAAACCAAATTTACTAAACAGATTGATTTTTTTCTAATAGAGTGATATATTCTAGAATAAGCTGCCTAGCCATGTTAAAAATAGCAGTAATGTACGAAGTTTAAAAGATAATTTAGAAATTATGAAAAAAATCATGATCTCATAAGAATATTTTGGTGAATTTATCGGGTGAGATTTTCAAGAGAATCTGATCTGTGAATTGTGTTAATTGTATACGTTTGTATTTATGTACATTGAATACTTCAATGAATTTTGATATCATTTTGAATGTTGTGCATAATTGGAGATATCCAAAGATGCATAATACATAAATTAAAAAAGGAATAAATTTAACAATTTCAAGATAATTTTAGTTGGAAGATTGTGTTAAATCAATCTCCCAAGTGGGAAGGACTTGCCATGAAAATCAGCATTTGAAATATTGGCATTCTTTGCATTTACTAAGCTTGGCTTGGTACGGCAAAGAGTCAAGTAGGAAACGAATTGGTTTGACAGTTTTGTTATACCAAGCTTTCGGAGGGGAGTAGCCTGCTTACGTTGAAACTCAGCATTTCAAATCCTGTTTTTTTTTTAGATATGTGTGAGTGTGTGTCTATGTGTATGCATGTGTATGTGTGCGTAGAGTACAGAAGAGTATTTCTTTTTGTTGTTGTGTGTTTACTACAATTATATATACAACTAGAGTTGCCCCGGGAAAAAAACTCCGAAGTTACGAACACTGGAAAGCAAATGATATTTTATAGAGATTTCATAAGATCAAATCGGAAGGGGGCACTTGTACACAACCTCACCCAACCGGTCGGGTCAATATACACTCCTAAGCAGACCTGCGCAACCTCGAAAACATCAAGATTTCTTGAAACAGAGACTTCATGTGCTCTATTTTGGCGTGGTTAGTTCGTTCGTCAAGGCAAACTATTGGATTTAAATTGTGTCTATGTTTTATTGTTGCGTTTGGATTGGAGTTACGGTCTGTCGTAAAGTTTTATAGCCAGGTTAGGGTTAGATTCTTTAAAAAAATTCCCAAACTGGCATAAAGACGTAGAGAAAGAGAATTCACATCTTCGATTGTTTTTAGGAAATCCTGGATGAAAAGAAGATATATTTTTCGGGTCAGAACCGAATACAAATGGACGAATTTTTTATTAATTTATTTTATTTTATTTATTTATTTTTTTTTTTTTTTGCAAAATTCGAACAAAAAATATTTGCTGTCGGGTAAATTGAGACATGCTGATTCTGAATATGTTTATATTTTTTATCTGGAATGTGTAGTTCTGGACTTATAAAGAGTGCTAACATACACACGCAACTCCTCTATTATATACTAGCCGGGATTCCCTGTGTTGCCCAGAGATCACATTTCTTGCACACTAGGCTGACCCATGCAAACTCCTGCATACAGTTAAGGATTGTTTCTTCCCTTATGCTGTTCAAATTTGAGATTTGTTTTTTTTTTTGTTTTTTAGTTTTGTTCAGTCAACACCGAGATTTCCTGCTTGTACCTTTAAAATGAATTTTTACCGTCGATGTGCAGCAGGAATACCGACGTTGCCTGGTGGAGAAATAACTGCACTTTTGACAATATAGAAATAGAACAGGTTCTTTAATATATATCTTCTTACACAACACAATGATGTTGGTGGAATGATGCGAGCCAAAAATACATTGAGGATATTAGGTGTACTAACTGACAGGTTTTGCTATCGAATCTTGACATGGGTGTCGCACTTTCTCGGGCAGGTTCGCACAGTCTCCTGAGCAGACCTGCATAGGCTATCATGCACCCTCGGACAGGCCAACTTAGTCCGCGCAGCTTTTCCTGAGACCGTTATCAAAATGCTTGAAAGCGTCTGTTGGGGCGTAAGACTCCAGTAATATGAAGTATATAAAAAAATTTTTAAATTCCTTTCAATCTTAAATGATATTTGGTAATTTTTCGTTTGGTAAAGGCAAAAATTTCAACCATTGTCGAAATGGACAACGGATGCGGAAAAGGGCAAAAATAAAGTGGCTGAAGTCGTATAAATGACTCATTGCATTGAATAATGATTATAAGGTTCCACAACCTCAGTATTATTCGATGTTAAAAACGGTGCACAACTTTTGTCCGCCGTTTTTTACATCGGGTGAGCGAGTGAGTGGAAAATTCACGAATGGTAAACAGAAATTGATACATAAATTATATTGCTGTCGCTTTGAATATCACCAAGTTTAACAATAGTTTGTTTTATTTTTTTCCTTTTTCTGCATCTGTACTTGATTTTGACAGCGGTCAAAATTTTTGCGTTTACAAAACGGAGGATTGCCTGATTTGTTTTCAGCAAAAAAGAAAGTAACTGAAAGGAACTAATGGAAGTAACTGAATACTTCGAAGATGTACTTCCGTATGATGGATGTAAAGTAACGGACCAGTTTCGCGTGGTAGTTACAACGTAAATATTATCCCGCTCTAAAGGCTTTAGAAAATTTCTCTACGTACGGAATCTGGATTTCATTCCTTCGGCTTTTTTATAATTTTTAAGAAAATTTAATGTATGAGTTTCCACTGAGACTTATTTTCTAATAAATTCGGTTTAAAAATTTTGCAAACATACAACTGCTAAATACGATTATTTAAAAAGATCTGTTGACAGACAGCGGCTTGCTACTGCTGATAATCCATCAAGATTGTGATGAGGATGTTTATCACACTTATCAAGGATATCTCCGAAATAGAATCCGACTTCCAGCAGGTCGCACGTTCTGATGCAACTACCAGCAGGTCGCACGTTCCGAGTACGGTCACAACAAATTTTAAATACACCGTTACTTCTATTTCGATCATGAGTGCACATAACCAAATATATATATATATATATATATATATATATATATATATATATATATATATATATATATATATATATATATATTTTACTCTCAGTAGTTATGCTAATTTGGTAGTATCCTTATATATATATATAAGGATACTGCCAAATTAGCATAACTACTGAGAGTAAGATAAATCCACACCTGCGGTCACCTATGATGAATGGAATGTAAAGATGCTGTTTAGCATTATAGCTATATTGTAAATAGAATCCCCTCTTATAAAGCCATTATATATTTCCTTTCTTAAAACTGACGGATTTCCGGAAGGTTTGAAGGTAAACAGATTGAATGCACATGAAAATAAAAGGAAAAAAAATTAAAATCTCCTGTCTCGTGCTCTGAACTCGAGCGACCATAATTTCGAACAAATAAATTAATATTTATGTAGAAGCTTGGGAAATAGAGCGGAAAAAGATATTCTTAAAAAGCTTTGACCCCTCTCCCCTCACATTTGTGAATGTTCGAATAAATGGTGCAAAATTGATGCTGATTCAATATATATATATATATATATATATATATATATATATATATATATATATATTATGGGTATAAGTCTAATAGTTTTTGAGAATATTTCAGATGAAAAAAACAAAAAACACTTCTAGACTTATTTTTTCATGTGAAGGCGAATGCAACCCCCATAGAAATGGACAATCATTTTCAAAAAAATTCAACCTAAACTCTGTGCATATGATAAATCGAGGCCTACTGATTTCGATTATGCCTTTGTTTTCTTTCTCGGTAATACGTAGTACTCGACTAATGAAAATACAAGCGTATATATATATATATATATATATATATATATATATATATATATATATATATATATATATATATATGTATATATATATATATATAGCATTGCACTTGGGGTTACTGAATGGATCGAATCTGTGACTAATAGGTTAGCCGCTTCAACGTTGCGTTGGCTCTCACCATTGAGCTAAACAGTCGCTGATAATGTAAGTTCGATTTACAATAATAATATAATTCGATTCTTCCAGCAGCCCAATTTTCTTTTAATTTTTCATCTTGTTTACGTTGTCTAGTGATACATTAACCACGTAATGACGGGAGATCATTTTGAATAAGTGTTTCTATTTGATATAACGCAATCTATAATCATTCTGTCGGATCATATATATCAATTTTTAAATACAAAATTGCGGTGTCGAAAGAAGCGAATTGACCGAGAATAGACCAGATGAGAATTCGGAGTGGAAACAGTTATTTGGGCCTTTGCATTACCGGCAGCTGTCTAGCTCAAAGGTAAGAGCAAAGTTACGTTAAAGCGGCAGCCCAATCGATCGCCGGTTATATATATATATATATATATATATATATATATATATATATATATATATATATATATATACACATAATTGAACCCTTTTTAAATAGATAACTTAGAGTACTTGTACTTCGATTCAGCATTCACCAGTAATATAACTATTGACTTAGTCCCTGCAAGCCCTCCATCTGGCAGAGGCCCTTTAGGCTGTAGCCCCCAAAGCCCATATACCTTAATTCGGTACTGCTCTTATCTTATCAACAATCTGACGGTCTATATAAAATGGCCAAGTTTGAAACAAATCTGTTGAATAATTCTGACAACCATCATCCATCTAAGTCTTACTTTATTTTACTCTTCTTTACTTGCAGCTTTGTTCGAGATAATATCAAACCTGTAATATCTTGAAATGATTATGAAACACCAATTAAAAAAAAATGGTTATAAGCCTAGTCCGATATTACACTTGGTTTCATCTTTTAACTGTAAGAGCTACGAACAACATGGACGTTTTCTTGAATTTCTGCATTGAGCAGAGATAACTTCTGAGCTAATTGTCTAAGCAGTATATACTTCGAAATATTAGCAAGCTTCCCTGTCGTATACTTCATTCACTACACGTTCACATTAAGTTTCTATTTCATTTTGTATTTTTAGATTTTAAAGAAAACTGAATCGGCATGCGGGAAATTACATAGTTACGATGACACTAAGAAATATTCCAGCTAAAGAAATAGTCGATTTTCCTACCTGAGCAAACGTGAATATAATTATTTGTGGGTGCAAATGCCAACTTAAGGATGTATTTGGAATTTATGATACTGTTAATACATTTCAAACTATAAAGTACTCGGAGATCGCATACCTCTGCCTACGCCGTTGTCACTATAAATTGAATGAAAATCAATTCATACGTAGCTAGGCTGCATGGAAGATAGCTGTGAAAAAATTCCTTGATTAATCCTTAAATTTAATTGATTCTTCCTTAGCTACTTTCCGGTAAAATGTAATTGAAATTCATTGAGAACTGTTGGAGATATTGTGAAGACAAACATGAGTGAATATATAATTTTTATTTCTTTTAATTGAAAAATATGTAGAAAAATATTCCTGCATCCACTCAAAATTTTGACCAATTCTTCCATGCCTCATGGCTGACACTATTGGAAAATTTAATTGAAATTCATTAAGAACTAGTGGATATATTGTGTGGACGTATAGCTACAAGGCAAGTAAAGAAATTGTAAAAAAAATCCCAGTAGCCTCGTCAAAATCTAATCAATCCATCCTTGGCCCATCCGTTCACGAAACTTTATTTAAACTGATTGAGAACTTTTGGGGGATATTGTGTGGACAGTTAGAGAGGCAGACGGACTGATAGACAGATAGATAGCAAATACATGTACCACCTAAAACTCTTTTGGCAGGGGTAAACAATTTTCAGACATTTTAAATAAATTCAACTACTATATTCCTCTTTTGATTTGAAAAAGAAAATTATGTAAAAATAATTTTGATTTCAAGCAGCCATTCCACCTATAAAATACATATCAAGCAGATTTTTACGATTGTACTTGACAGAATATTCGGATAAGTTTTGTCTCTGACAGAAAAAAAAAAGCTAGGGACTATCATTCGCTATGGGTGTCGTTCTCGCCGCCGTTGTCTCCTTTTTGTTCAATTGGATAACTTTGTTATTCCTTCAATGAAATCTCGTATCGAGAGATTCGACTTTGGGGATGGTGAGTCAATGCCGATCCGATTGTTTGTTTACATCATATTAGCAAAAACATTGTTTTTTGTGTACAATTAAGAAAATTTTTCAAATCTGCATTGATTTTGCTTAATTTCCGCTATAAGGTTGACGAAACCCCCAGGAATTGAAAAACAATTAGTTGCGGTGGATTCGATTGTTTGTTTATATTTAATGTGTAAATAACCATATCTAATGCAAAAAATATTGAACTTTGGGACTATAGAACCGATTAGAATTAAAATTGTTGTATAGGTTCTTTTGTCACTAATTACTGAAAATATATAACGTTTTTAAGAATTTTATGGTTTCAATAAAAAGAAATTAGGTATCTTGGAGTTAATAGTCATTATAATTAAATAATTACCCCACTCTCTCTCTCTCTCTCTCTCTCTCTCTCTCTCTCTCTCTCTCTCTCTCTCTCTCTCTCTCTCTCTCTCTCTCTCTCTCTCCCTGTGCCATTTCCTGCCTGGAGACTTTTAATTTTTAGTATTCTTTTACATCATTTTCAAGACTCATTTTTGAGGTGCAGAGTGGCAGAATCGCCAGACTGAGTTCGAATTTCGGCTGAGGCTGTTTACTTCACATAAATGCCCTTTGGAGAGGGATATAGACTCACTTCTCCTCGAGTCATGGGTAAATGCATAGGGCAGTTGGAGCTTTTATTTCTGTAAAGTAGTCCATCTGAAGGTTACTCTGACAGAAAGACCGACAACTTGGCAGTCGCAATAGCAGGTCCCAAGCCCAGGTAAAGGAGGGGGTTGGGCTAGTAACTCCATCCTGTAAAACCTATTTACTACTGAAACTGCAACTGAGAGGTTTCGGGTGTATGTTCCTCATGGAGTCTGTGAGAATAAACAAAAAGCAAAAAGATAAGACTTGTTTTTTGTTGTTGTTTTTTTTAATGAATTTTAATTGGAACCCAAACACGTATATCTTGTAAGCATGAACTGTAAAGACGATCTGAAAATGAAGAAATGAACCCCGTTTTTCCCCTACCGTAAATTATTCCTAAAACTGTCCTTATTTCCTCATTTACATTATCGGATACTAATATCCATTACTTATAATATTGTCGACAGAGGAACATTAATATGTACGAGGAAATACGTAAATACATGTAATTCTGGGCCTTACAGAACACATAAACAAAATCGGCCAGCGATCGGAGAAGAGGAAGAATTAGTTAAGGGTGTTATTTCGACCTTTATCTACCGTCAGAGTTCCAGTAGCTCAATCGGTTAGCGCAGACCTAGGCTACATAGGTACTCCCATGGTAATGGGTGTGGGTTTATTTCTGTTTATTTTTTGATCATCTACGTTGTCTCGCTCACCACAGTAAATAATTCGGTTCGAGCAAAATTTAGTTCCTAAAACTGTCCTTCTTTATTCACATGGTCAGATACTAATACCCATTACTTATCTATCACATATATATATATATATATATATATGTATATATATATATATATATATATATATATATATATATATATAACTATTGTGTCATCCACAGACAGCTGTTTCGTTATATTCCAACTCTTCAGTGTGGCTATGGACTATCCATTATTCCATCCAGTACCATAGGGTAGGATCGAAACCTTAGCTTCAGACCCAGAGACTGGTATCCTCTCTCTGCTCCACGGAACTGGACGGTGGGTAAGGTTGAATTTAAGCGATTCATTCATTTCATTTACGCATATATATTCCCCGTCCACCAGAGTACTCCATTCCATGTTGGAATATATATATATATATATATATATATATATATATATATATATATATATATATATATATATATATGGATGAATAATTAGAATTTAGAATATGATTAGTCTAGTATGAAATGAAATATCAAATACTTTGTAAATATAAAATAATCAATTCTGAATTTCATTTTTTTTTTTTTTTTGATAATGAAAAGTTACTGTTTTTGGACATCAAGACACGAATTATAAGAAAACAGCTAAAAAAAACTTATCGATACGAAGTAATAATCTTTACATTTAATAAAATGTGATGTGTATCTATGTATTTTTTCTCTTTCACACGTTTTACATCACGACATGATGACGTAGTAAAAATAGATATTTTTGCTGACGTAGTAGAAATATAATTGTATGTTTTGTTAAACTTGATAAATAAAATGCCATAATGATTCCATGGTGAATTGAGTGTTATTTCTAAAGGTTTTGGAGCAAATTGTTTTTTCATCTAAGAAACCGATGTGTGTAACAGTATATGTATGTACATATTTTTGTGTGTAACACAATATCTATATACACAAAGACGTGACGATCGGCTATTTACTCATCTCTTAGTATTGGACTCTTCTATTATTTTTTTTTTTTTTTTGTATCTTTTCCTAATTCTGCCTTTAGTTTAATTTAATATTCCGAAAATGTTAATCGTTGAAGAGAAAATGCAGTACAACATCATGTTTCTGATTTTTCATAAGTGCCTTACAATCGGAAAATACTTGAATATTCTTTGAAATAATAATCTGTAGGTTACATAAGGAGCTAGATAGATTATATATGGTTGGATATATTAAACAAATACGTTGAATCTTTCATTCATTCGAATGATTACATGAAGTGACACGATATATACAGAAAACATATATAGAAATTCAGTACAAATTATTTTACTACAGAAATACATTGCAATTATTTATTAAACAAATGCATATATAGAATTTCATTTCAAATTATTTTCCTGAAGAAATTGATTGCAGTTAATTATTAAAGAAATACACACATAATTTCATTTCAAATTCTTTCACTACGGAAATGCCTTGCAATTATTTATTAAACAAATACACATAGAGAATTTCGTTCCAAATCATTTTTCTGAAGAAATGGATTGCAGTTATTTATTAAAGAGATACATACATAGAATTTCATTTCAAATTATTTTACTACGGAAATGCCTTGCAATTATTCATTGATAAAATACATCTATAGAATTCCATTGCAGATTCTTTTACTACAGAAATGCATTGTAATTATTCATTAAACAAATATACGTATAAAATTTAATTTCAAATTATTTACCACAGAAATACATTGCAATAATTTATTGAACAAATACATATGGAGAATTCCATTGAATTTTTTTTACTACAGAAATACATTACAATCATCTAATAAAGTAGTACTTATATTTTTTTATATAATTTTTTT
>OY735217.1:30552468-30582468 GCA_963457665.1 Thysanoteuthis rhombus | reverse complement strand
AAATAACACTTGCCCTAATTCTTGATCATTGACAATTATCACAGTGGAATCATTTTCTATGCATTTCTATCGTAAAATTATTTAAATCCATTTTAAAGCTAAATCATTTAGAATGTATTTATAATGTTCATGTGATAGCCCTATATTCTCGGTAAGGCTTGCCATAATTCTTGGGCAAATGACAATGATTTTCTCCTTGATTCTCATGGTAAAGTCATTGAGAAATCATTAGTGATGCATTCACATTATATTGTGTAATGACGGGAGATCATTTCAAATAAGAGTTTCTGTATAATATAACGCAATTTATAGTCATTCTGTCGGATCATATGCATCCATCTCTTGATTGATAACTGTCCTGTTGTGAGAAAGAAAATAAATGAGATGAGAAGTTGGAGTGGAAACAGTTGTTTGTGCTACTGCGTCACCGGCGGCTGTTTAGCTCAATGGTAAGAGCAACGCTAAGTTGAAGCAGCTACCATATATATATATATATATATATATATATATATATATATATATATATAATTGTATTATTTTAGCGACGCTTATTTCAATTTCAGACCACTGACAATCCCTCCGTTTCTTCATTGTTAAGACAGACTGAGCGCAGAAACTTTCTAAGAAAATTTTCTACCACCAGAAATATTTCTTGCATTAGCGCAGAAAATTGTTAGAGCGAAGCAGGGGAGCGCTCAAGTACCAGTAGATCCAGTGGTCGTTGATTAAAAGAAAACATGAGACCTTGCATACGAATACCAGGTTCAAATGCAAACGATGCCAACTTACAACTGTTAAATCCGACGCTTCGAAATCTATTCTGCTCCGTTGAAGGTTTGTGTTATCTGGAACAGCAAACATCAACGAGAAAACATGTCTTTTCACCTTCTTACGTTGTTAACATTGGTATTTACTTTGCTTGGGGGGGTGCAGGTGGCCTAACGGTTAACGGCTCTGAGAGGAGAATTAGTGAGACGAATTCAAACTCCGGCTGTGATAGTTGGCGTTCTCTTCGCACAGATACCTTTGGGAAATGTATCGATCTGTCTTGTCCCTGTGAGCAAATAGCAGGGACGACTGGGCAACCAGTCTAGGGTACCGGCGACTCTGATTCCACGACGGGAAAATTCTGTGGCAAGTTCTGTAACAATCCAATACCTTTCATCAATATTCTTGCCCACTCTCTTGGTAATATGTTATCCCCCCCACTCTCTCTCTCTCTCTCTCTCTCTCTCTCTCTCTCTCTCTCTCTCTTAACCATTTTCTGTTGGGAGACTTTTAATTTTTAGTATTCTTTTAACCATTCGTACTTGACAACAAATAGCACCTGAAAACAGACAAACTTTAGTCACAATCCTTGTTTTCATTGTACTCGTAAACAAACAAACAAGAATTGAAGATTTGGCCCTCCTGTCCTGGTTCGCAACCAGTCAAGGTGACGAACAATCTTGATTTCAAACCAGCCTGAAAAGGGTTGGGCCCCGTTAAGCTATCTCACCGTTGACACCCCCATGATGGAATTATCAGCGGTGCCCTAACGACCCTTGAGTTTCGGATAGGTAAAATAGTCAGCTAGCCATGAATTGGATTGTTGATTGATATCCACTCTTACTGGTATTGATCTTTGTTTACACTTCCTCATGTCTTTGAATTACATTTTTTTCTTTCTCAAGAAAAGAAACCAAAAAATAAAGCTTCTCATTGAAAGAGCCATTGCTTCAAATGGAGGGCAGGAGATATTGTACGTCAGCAAAATTACTACTTTTAGTGGAAGAGTCCATAGTTACGGTCAGAGAACCAAGAAAGATCATACTATCTATCTATCTCGTACATTGTCTCTCTCTCTCTAGATATATATATATCTTACACCCGGGCGCGTATACTTACAAAGACGTATGCATACGTCTTCGTATGCATGTCGGTAAATGCAACTATCTTCTTCCTCTCCTAAACTTGTTTCTGCATATCCGTGGTGCCAATAAGTCGCCTGCATCTGTCTCTGTCTGTCTGTCTGTCTGTCTGTCTGTCTCTCTCTCTCTCTCTCTCTCTCTGTCTCTCTCTGTCTCTCTCTGTCTGTCTCTCTCTCTCTCTCTCTCTAGTTTTACTTAACAGCAAATACCACCTGAAAACAGACAAACTTGGTGGGGGGGCGTTGGGTACGTCCCACCTCCCCCATCGTCTCAACCCTTTAAGTAATCGTCAGAAAAAGAAAAAAAACTGGCAGAGACCCACAACAAGGAACTGAGGGGGTTGGAGATAGATACATACAACACAGACCGAGAGAGAGAGAGAGAGAGCAGCAGCTTTGTAAGGTGTTTTTCAACCGTTCCAATAAGGCGCGAGCGTGAGACAGAAAGATCAAAGGATTACCGCCAACGGACCGTCGCCTGGGGATGGCCGACAGCCTCCAAGCCGGCGACAGGAGGCTGACTGCCTAGACATACGGGCAACAGCCATCACAGATCTATCCCTACTTTTTTTTATTTACTTACTTTTTAATCTGCTCTTTTGTGGTAATTGTTAAATTTTTTTAGGCGGTTGGGATTCGTTTTGTTTTAAAACCCCACCCACGTCTTCACCCACACAAATAAGGGACATATCATTAGTAGAATAAGATACGTTCACTGCCGACTCAATAGCACTTACTCCAAATACAGCTGCTATACAAAAATGTTACTACTATTGTTGCAATTGGGATTACCATTTATTTGTACTAATGAAGCGACTATGGTTAAAACGGATCACTTTAAGATCCTCCCCGCCCTACAGTGGCGATTCGACACCCCCTCCCCTAAGCAGTCTATGGAGGAGGGTGTTTAAATGTAAACCATTGCTAAGGAAAGTTAAAGAAACTATGAAAGACGGGAATTATTTTATTTCATAAATGAAGTTAAATAAGATATTGTCCGCTCATGAATGCATTTATTTCTAATACTTTATTATATCGACAAGACAAGTCAAGAGGATATTGTTCACTGATAGGAATACTATTCATGGAAAAAAATATGGAATTACCATACTTAGAAGATGTTCAACCAGCTTTTACACTTCGCTGCAAATGAACAAATCACTGATATGATGCAAAACAATTCTTGTTTAGGAACTAAACATTTTCTGGCTGTATGAAATATAACTTGAAGTAGATCAAATCATTATTGGCGTATTTCTTTCCAGGTCAAGAAGAGAAAAAATATGGAATCACTAACAAAAAAAACACTGTTAATATTCTATTGCTCTTCCTCGAGCTTTTATGGTGGTCTGAATTCTTTGTGGTATACATTCCGCTAACAGAAAAACAATATTTTCCTTCAAGCTGGTTCTAACTTTCTCAAATAGCAGTTGATAAGCTTTCAATAATGGAACCTTGCCATGGATCATTTATCTTTAATTTCAACAAAGAATTTTCATTTGGATTGAGATCCAGTCTGTTTGTTGGCCATATCATTGAGTTGATCAGCCTTGCCCGAAGAAAAACTTTAACGCTCTTTGCTCTGTTGCAAAATGCATTATCTCCCTGGAAGATTACTTCATCATCTCTAAACCAATTTTCTATCGATGGAATGAGAAAAATGTCCAAAATTTCCATGTACACCTGTGCATTAGCTGTTGAGGTAATGATTGCCATCTCCATTTCTCCTGGTATTTTACCTGACAAGCAATCCCATGACATAAATGAGTGGGGAAATTCGTTTGGTTTCTCCAGACATCCATCTTTATATGTTTCGTTGGAATTTCACCAGATGAAAGTAACAGCATCATCGCATTGGCCTACGCTGATTCGAGATCCATCGTTGAATATCAATCTTATCAATCATCTACTCTATATTATTGCTTTTTTAAAACCCACTGTAAATTGTTTCCTTTTGTGTAGTTGTCAGAGCTGGTTTTCGTTTTGGCTTTTCTGTATGTAAATTACCATTCCATTCCGCTGATATTTTGCAGTTCAATCACAAATACTGACTACTGTTTCCGTCCATCTTTTTCGTTTGTTTTGTGTAATTTCTACTTTCAAGGCCTATTGCAATGAGTTTTTCTTTGGCAAGTTATCTCTCCTGATGCCTTGACGTCTTCTGGGTTCTACCTGTATGCTCTCGTTTGAAAACTTTCCCAATTTGTTCATACCTGCACCAAATTTTAGACACAGCCGACAGAGAACGGCCAACATCTTTTGTCAGACACCATGTTGGATTGCCTTCTTGAAAGGGGTTTTCTAATCCTCCTCATGGTGTCAATTGAGACCTCTTTGACTTTTGTTTGTTCTATATGACTCGCTAGTGTGTGTATTTAATCCATGTGATGGGCTCATCCTATTCACTGTATGATGAACGTTTTGTGTTCAAGTGCGATGCCTTGAAAGTTTCGAGGGATCACTTTGACGTTCTCCCTCCTAAAAGGGATCACTTTAACATCATACACCCTCGGATCAGTCTAGAAGGATGAGGAGGGTGTTCAAGTGACCTGTTCAAACTTCGCCTAATCCTCACAACTACTGTAGTAAAGCCTCAATGTAAGTGACCCAATGAAATAGAAATCAGATTTTACGGACTTTTTTTTTCCTTAATATTCTATTTTATTTCTGTGTATTAGTCATTAAACGGATGGGATTAAATCTGCTGTCAATAAAAGAGTAATCCTTTCGATGAGCTGCGTAAAATCGCAATTCTAATTTATCTATCTATTTACTTCTGCTTTTCTTTCATCAATTGTCTTTTTTCTTTTTCTTTTTCTTTTTCTTTTTTTTTTTTCATTTGTGAGCTGTTTGTAACTTTGAGTAAGCATGGGTGTGAAACTGGACAATTTACAATCGGGAACCCTTTACCTATATGTGCAGTAATATAAGTTCATTTACAACTCCACATTCGTAAACGTTCATTGAACAAAAAAATTGATAATGTTTTATGTTTTGGAATATTCAAACAGTTTTTCATACTCAGCGACTCGGTACTCAGGATAGTTTTTACATAGATGGAAATTAGGTATGGTTTTGTTTCTGTTTCTTTTAAATTGATCGTGTTTTTTTACCAAGTGCACAATAAACCCCTCTCATCTTCTCTATTTTCAGAATACGATAATTGTTTACGTATTCGTATCTTTAATAGAGAAGGGGGTAAGACCAGACGTCCTTACATAGAGGAGAGTTAGAGAGAGATTGAAACATGGCCTTCTCTCTTAACAGTCATACTAAATTTCAATCACCAGCCAACAGCTAAGGACTATTGCAGTGGACACAAAAAATTGGACCATTCTAGAATGAGTGTCGATTGGAAATCGACCACCCGCCCCAAACATATTTTAAAGGGTGATTTTCGAAATCTAAAACTCTAGTTGTGGCTCCCCTGAGTACCCATAGAAAATTTTGTGGGGCTATGTCGGGTGGTTTTTGCGGTAGGCTGTCACATAAGGACAGGCAGACTGGCATTCGGTGAATCATAATAAGATATTGTGAATTACGCTATACTTTTCTATCTTAAAAATCAATATTTTTTTCATAAATCCAAGAATAATCTTATTTATGAGAACATGGGTCTGTATTGGTAGTAGTAATTTTACACCGTGGAAATGAAAGATAGAGAATGAATGGAAACCAGCGTTAGTTTTTCGCAACTTTTCCTCTCTTCTTTCACTACAATCAACTAACGCTGGTTTTCATTCATCTATTTTTATGACTTTTTGAAAAATGTTTGTATGACTTTTCAAAAAGTGCTCTATCGATACTGTTTATGTTATTTGGGTGCTTCTGAAACATTGCTATTAAGAAAGAACGGTGTTTTAATAATCGATAATTGGAAACTTTTACAAAATGTGATGAGACTATTTTTAAAGAATTTTTATTGTTTTTTGTTCAATTACATGACACCAATAATGGTAGCACATGATTCATAACTTTGGATTATATACCCTTGGATTTATCAGTAGGTGTTGAAAGAAGTAACACCAAAAATTTGATTAGGTGTTGACCTTTCCTGTCATCCATTAAAAACAAAAAATTGCGTTGACAATTGGATAGGGTAGAAACTCGATCACTTAACTTCTGGACCGTGTTCACCCATAAACGACACCCCAAATAAATAAATATATTTTCACTAAGTTTCTACTGGGCGATACTTTCCAAAAGATCCAGTCAATAAATTGTTAAATTGACTAAATTTTTCTCAAATTAAATTTTCAGGTCAATTCTATTTTTGAGAGAATTTTAAAAATCAACTTCATTTTTTTCTGATTACAAATCCATCAAATATGGAGAATTCGATATTTCCTTCAGTCATAAACGTAAACTCAGTCTTTATCCGCTCAGAAATCTACTGTGAATAAAACGATTTTTTGTTTTTGACGACTGATTTCATGTTATTTTCTCACAATTATCACCAAAATTAAACCTTCGAATGTGATACTTAATTGTTGCAATACGTTTTGAAAGTCCTTAAGAAATTATGTGATAGTACCTACTATTATGGAGAAAAAACTTTTGAGCGTCCCCAAATACCAAAAATGGTTAGGATGGAAGGTCAAGCTGAGTCATCGGAGGTCATGGCGATGGAGGGTACAGGAGATTGCGTTGCACAAGAGCAAAGGGGAGAGTGTGCACAGCTTTCGTAATGGCTCGCTGCTAAACAAAAGCTGAACGCTATTTTCGCTTTTTACCTTCTTTTTAAAAAAACCTAAAAAGGGTTACAGCGAATTTTCGGAAACGAGGACAACTAGTATTTGAATTTCATCAGATTATTCTTTCCATAGAAAAGAAACTAAAAAAAGAAAAAAAAACTCGTTTCAGTGGAAGACTCCATTGTTTAAAATAGTGGGTAGGTGATAATTTTATTTGAAAAACATGTTACCTTTAAATGGAAGAGTCTGGGGTTACGCTTTGCTCGTTATATGAGTAGACTAGTTAATACCTGTGAAAGAAATTCACGGATATATTTTAATTTTTATGAGCAGGTGACGATTGGTCCAGGGGATCTCCCTCTCCGATTGCTCGGATAAAACACGATTGAAAAATAATTTATGATATCTAGATCAGTGGTTCTCAGCCCTTTTTTTAAAATCCCCCTCCAAACTCAAAAAAAAACCCCTCAAACTATGTGGTCATAAATTAACTTTAAATAATAAAAACTTGAAGATGTCTTCCGTCAGGTTCTTTTCAAATTTTATTTTATTTACCCCTGCCAACTGGATTTCGACCCTTTCCCCTGCTCAAAATCTTGATCCACCTCAGATGAGATGACTTTTTTTAGAAAATAAAATTCTGAATTCGTTTAAGAAGTGTAGTCTATTATTTCAAACGATAGGTAGAAGGTATGTTATCAACAAATTTGTTACCTTCAATTCGAAGAATCCATGTTTACGAACAGCAAACCAAGAAAACCACACAGTTCATTATCAGAGTAGATGATTTTATATTGTAAAGTATTGTATATTGGATCAAACTGTTTTTTACATTACAAAAGAATAAAAACATCGTTGGCCTTTCTATGTTATTTGAAATTATTGAACTCTTGGCATCAACGGACACACTCTCCCCCTATTTTTCCGTTGATTTGAAGGTTTATTGTAGTGCTGTTGATGAAATACTATCGTTGCTTATACCAATAACTCAGGGGGTTTTACCAATAACATAATTTCCGTATGTCCGTCAGTCTGTCTCGGCCATTCAACATTTAGCCCCAAAAGTCTGTATTCCATTTATCACCCTGCATGATATGAAATGGGACACGATATCAAGTTTTAATTAGTTATTAACACGAGGCCACTTGTATGGAATACTCAATGAGGATCGAACTCACAATTCAGAGGTAATGATTCGCGAGACCTGTCTTGCTAACCATTACACCTCAACGGGGCGTGTAAGGTTAAGTTTTAATTAAACGTGCTCCCACATTATATGAAACCCGATACAACTCTTTAATGCATGTACCTAATTCAAAAACGCAGACTTGAGGGCACTCGTTTGTGTGCAATGGGGAGACGTTGTTTCGGAATTAGGAAGGGGGCGGTCCACTGTCAACCTGGCAAAGAAAACGATTTCCTTTCTCAGCAAAAAAGGTCAGTAAATGCTCATGCCAATTATCTCAAAGGGTTCATAATTGCAGATTGAATTACCGATTGGCCTTTGTATTGGGGTGTTACACGCGAAATGTTTTAATTATTAGCATTTTTTTCACATCATAGAGAATAATGCAAAAATAAAAGATTCACTGATGTAATTGCATTTCTGCAGATTCAATGTAAATAAAAATATAACTCACTATTATATTATGCCCCAGTGAAGACATCTATTTTAGGGCCCTTAACATTGGCGTCAACCCAAAAATGTTAGACTAATTTCCAAGTAAGATTTCAAATTAGGATAAAATGCTGTCCGAGCTGCTGAGAGGGGCAATAAGTGAACACTACTACAGTGCAAAGTGTTTAGTTTAGGCTTGGGAATATGGATACCAATAATAAATCTCAGTGGGGGCCCAAACCTGCTCTAAACAAAAAATCTCGACTGCAGCGGCCAATTGTCCACGAATAATGCTTTAAGGTCTTTCTTCTTTCTGGAGACTTTGGGACTTCAACAGTAACCATATTATGTCATCTCAAGGTATTAGGAAAGATGGGGAAATGAGTTCCACACGAATTGAATAAAATGTCCCATGACAGAGCCCAACCACACCTCTCAGTTTAGCAACGTCCTCTTTATTCATCTTACATTTCTCCTTGAGATTATCATCTCTTCAAACATTTTTAGCTTCATATCCATGAATATAAGAACCAGTAATAAAGAAGCCACAATTCGTGCTTTTACTGAATTCATGAGGACTAAAGCTGAAGAACTTTATAGTGATGGTATATCATCATGGGAGGATCGTTAGATAAAGATCATTGCTTCAAATGGATCGTATTTCGATTCAATATTTACCATTTTCTGTTGTTCATATCATTTTTCATCATACTATTTACAAAATGACATTTTCATATGTAATAACACATGTTTTTTTCTCATTTTTATTCCTCTTTTTTGCTTCTTTTTGCCTGTATAAAAAGATAACTCTTTATTGTTATATATTTTTAGTATATTTTCTACTGATTTTTATGGGACATCCTAAATGTATTTAGCCGTTGAGTATTTTCAAAATAAGAAAATCGATCGTAACATGTTCTATGGTCACCTTCGCCAAACACTGAGAAAACCCATTTCTCAAAGTCGGAGAGTCCTATGAACTACTTTCAGACAACCATTTGTGTGGCTATGGTATTATTTGACCCCTTGTAAGAAAGATCTGTACGTAATTCCAAGTAGGGCATTTTTCATTTTTCAGGTATTGTTATTTAATATCAATCTATTATGTATTGATTGTATCGGACTGTCTTCCTCATTCATCTCTGTCAACGAAGTATTCGGCCGTGTCTATTCGTCTGTCCGTCCAAATGTCTGTCCGAATGTACTGAATGAACTTTGATGAAATTTCGTGAAAGGTGGGCAATGGATCAAGAAAGTGGTGGTAAAATTTAGGGGGGCGGTTCCATGGATTTGATTGCGAGATATTTTTCCGTTTTTTTTTTTTTTGTTGTTGTTTTTTTTTTCTCCTCGATTACATTTAAGTACACACCCACGAGTGTCCACACGATATCTCCAAAAGTAATCAACCAATTTCTATAAAACAATGGGCTAAGGGAGAACTAATCAAATTTTAGAGCGGATCCATGCACACTTACCTCCCTTACGTCCTATCTTTATGTTCAAACCCCATAATATCGCTATAATTTTATGTCATACGATAGCTCCAAAGGTTCTCGGTGAATTTCTATGATATTTCGTGCAAGGGTGGGAAATAGGCTTCTGGAGAACTGATTAAATTTTGGAGTAGATCCTTTTACAGTTATTACCTTTACGTCTCAGTTAAATGTCAAAACCACTTGATATTGTCAGTAGTTTTCCTCTCTGCAAGATATCTCCAAAAGTTTTAAATGAATTTCAATCAGGTTTTATGGAATAGACTATGAAAGATCTGATTAAATCTTGGAGCGGATCCATGCATTATTATTTCCCCTACACCATAATTTCATCTTTGTCCTGACGATATCTCCAAAAATTTTCAATGAGTTTCAATAATATTATATGGAAGGGTGGACGATAGGTCATGGAAGACCTGATTAAGTTTGGGGGCGGATCCATGCTCAAATATTCCCCTGACAATGGCGTCGGCAGAGGTATGCGCTCTATGTTCTTTCTCGCTTTTGTTGTTTTTATCACGTTTTGGCTGCGCTACTCTCCGATCTTCTATCTGTCTGAATTTATGAGACAAGTAGTTGTCATTATTAAGCGTTGATTCTCAAGGACTTGTTTCTTCATTTTTGTTTTGTTTTGTTTTTATTACAACATTTTGGCCAATGTATTTTCCGGCCTCCCGCTGCGTGTGTGTGAGAGAGAGTGGGAGCTAGCTCTGCATTGAAGATATTTTTATGTTCACATGGTCCAACAATATTTGTACGTATGAGTACATGGTGAGTATGAAGACGTCATCTACATATATCAGCCAGACGATTGGTCTCAATGGTGTCACTCTTAAGACGATTTCCTCAAAGTATTCTACTCATCTGTCTGCTATCGCCAAAGATAATGGTAATTCTGCAGAATGTCCAAAGGCTATGGGCACCGAAGCATAGTGATAAGATAACAAAGACAGGGAAAATCTTATGAATGAATCAGTGTATAATAGTAACAAAACCCCGCTCAGAAATTCAGACGGAGAATATTCATTTCAATTTATTGATGTCTCAATATCATCATTCTAATTGGAGTGGCGGCTAGTGGAAGCAAAACATGTGACGGAGTAAAAGGGTACTTCTAAGAACTCATACGAAATATCAGATGCAATATGCACACGAAGAAGATCGACACAATAAAGATGAGGTCTCCAGTTCTTGTAATGTATAAAATAGTCTGCAAATCTCAGCCCTGCACTCTCTCTTATAAACGTTTAAGTAGAGCTGAAGGTAAACTTGAAACTAAGTAACTAAAGTCAGGTTGGTCATAAGTGTTCATTTGACTCTTGTCGTCAGAGTTGAGCACCCGTAGCCACCAAAGTTGGCGAAGGGTTCTATTATATATATATATATATATATATATATATATATATATATATATATATATATATATATATATGGGGGCTGTGTGCTTGTGTTTCGTCTACTAAATTGACATCAGTGCTCCACTAGACTCTTTCTAAAAAAGTGTTTTTTTAAAGCTTTTTGACCTTATTTCGATAGGCTTATTAATACCATCTAGATTCTGGAGAATCTAGATCTTTCTAGACGTTTTTTTAATACTATTTTAGATGTTTTCGAGTAAAAAACGCTAGGGATGTCATAGATAGGATTTATTTTTACCATATTTATTCTTTGGTGGATTTTTCTACATGTCTTCAAATTTTTATGCTATGGTTGTTAAATCTAGTTTTATAGAAATGGAATTCCAAACCTCATTCCAATACCTTAAAATAATGATATAACAAAAGAAATTAATACCCTCCTTTTTGTTGATGTTATTATTATACTGTGGTTGATATATTTTCAAACTTCAGGTGTATGTATCATTTGATAATCATTCAAAAAAAGTCATCAATCGCATCTACAAATATTTGGGCTAAGTTTCTCTACCGATTCTATCAAAGCATAGAACGAATCTGTGGAAGAGTGTGCAGTGTACAGCACTAAATATGATGAACAAAACTACGAGTACTAGTTTGATAAATCCATAGAATGATTACTTTTTGATTGTCTCATTTGACCAAGTTGGGATCATGTACTTTTGGGCGAAACGTACGAATCTTTCTCTTAAATTATACACAATTCTGTATACATGACATCTATTGAGGATCGAACTTTGATTGATTCCTCTCAAGACTGACTAAGAGGTTACAAGCCTTTTGCCGCTATTGCCTGAGGTAAGGTAGCCATGGCAGTGTAGTTTATTCAAGAGCTTACTCACCGAATCTCTTCTCTGTCAACCAACAGGGCATACTAGCGACGAGACATTTTTCCAAGATATCTGGTGATGCAACAGAGCGAAGGGAGAAGTGAATTCATGATTTTTCCAAGGACATCAACGAAAAATGAATACAAACAGCCTCGAACTGGAACTCGCAGTGCCATCGTGAACAACAAAAAGAAAATCTGTAAGATAGCAGATGTCCCTTTTCTAGTAGACTACAGAGTAATATTGAATGGGAGTAAAAAAAAAAAACTTGGAAAATATCTGGACCTTGCCAGAGAAATCGAAAAATTGTGGAACATGAAAGAGACAGTTTTGAGCATCATTATTGGAGCACTTGGAATAGTTTCGAAGAGCCTTGCAAAGAGATGGGAAGATCTTGAAATCCATGGAATAATCGAAACCATCCGGACGACAACATTGGTAAAATCAGCTAGATATAGAGGGAAGTGTGCTGAAGTATTGAAGAAACTTGCTGTCACTTGATCTTTAGTAAAAGCTTCCAGTTAAGAAGAAGAAGAAGAAGAAGAAGAAGAAGAAGAAGAAGAAGAAGAAGAAGAAGAAGAAGAAGAAGAAGAAGTACCCTAAAAGAAGCAGATATGGATTTATGGATGACACACCAGTGGAGTAAAATCAGAGACGGGGGGTCCGCTTAGCCGTAGAAGACCAAATCTTATCATTATTGCATAATCAAGAATGGAACAAACCTACAATGCATGATCTGTGGAAAGTGCGAGGAAACTGTCGACTACATTTGCTGTGGGATTACCGGAAGTGGCAAAGACTTGCACAACAAAACAATGGCTCATCCCACACTGGAAGATCTGCAGGTGTTTCAAAAACAAAACTATTCAGAAGTGGTATAAACATCAACTGAATAGGGTCACTGAAAACAACCATGGCACCATCGTCTGGCACAGGCCCATCCACACTGATTGAGGAATGAAAGAAAACAGACCGAACTTTGTTATCAAGGACAAGAAAGAAAGAAAATGTATCCTCATTGACATAGTAATACCACCCGGAAAAAATACCTCAATCAAAGTTTTGGAAAATCTTTCTAAATTCAATGACCAGGAGAACAGGATGTGGGCGAAGGGGAGATAAATATCATCTGTGGTCATCGGTGCTCTAAGACTCGTGAAGAAGGGAACGGAAGAGTTCGTCAACTGTATCCTGAGCAACATCAACAACCAAGGAGGCTCGACTGTAGCCCATATATTGAGCAAAACACTGTTGATAAGATGATAACTCCCCTGGAGTGCCTCAAGACCATAATTTGAACCCGGCTGGATAGGATGCAAAACAAGAGGTGTGTAAGATTTAAAGACTGCTTTTTAGCGGATTTGAATGAAAGAGGTGGTTAAGGGACGGAGAGAAAGAAGAAAAATCACAGGTCTAAGCATGGAACCCCAAGCGAAAGCATATTTTTTCGACACAAAAAGTCTGAAGAACTAAGGTATAACTAAATAAAACTAGATGTGGCGTTTTTTTAACGACTGATTTACATGCTGAAATATGAACAACTGCAATGATATTAAGTGCAGTATCAAGATTCATAAAACATCTTTTCTTTTTTTCCTATTTATCCAATTTCCCCCGATTTTTTATATGGATTAAATAATCGATACTACTGTTTTTACTCTACAAATAACCGCTTGATATCGACCTCAAATCGGGGGGCAGGCGGTTAGACTGAATCGACTTTGAAAACAGTGAGGAAAGGGAATAAAATGTAAATTTGTCATCCACGAGAGGACGAAAGAAGCCAACGTTTGTCCAGCCGCCATTTTTGATTTCTCAAGATACATCCAGGTGCACAACTGAGTGACAAAAGATATAGACGATCAAATCCTTAAACAGAGACTAAGGATTTCTCCGAGAACCGATCCTATTATGTGCCCAAACCGTTTAATCATTTTTCTTATCCTATGTTTGGAAAAAATAAGTAGCACTGCTTAGTTGCAGTAGGAAGAAGAGAAGGAAGAATATTAATTGATTAACCCTAAGTTGAATGGGCTAACATGAGAAAGAGAGTTTTTAAAATTTCGTCATTTTCTTAATGCTAATGCTAATATTTTTTTCGTGACTGTAATAAGCACACATGTTGATTGGGGTAGCTATACTACAAAAATATAGCGATATAGGTTCGTGGGTAATGTAAGAAATGCTATTATTGCTTAAAATGCTGCAAACACACAGGTCTCATCCCACCAAGACGGAAGACTATGGATGCAAGGGGCCGGTGGAATTCTGATGTTACTCAGTTTTAATCAATTCATCATACAGCGCTTGATGCGATCTTACAGTACCACAAAACAATCAATAATACGACTACAAAAAATTAGACATGCATTCAAGATTTGTGTGTCATAAACAGTAGTTGCTCCCTTGATGGCCTACAGGAGGGACCCAGACGTCGACATGCGACTGTTGGCCAAATTTTCGGCTTTACTTTCCTTGGTGGCCAACATGAAGATCACAGTCGTTACTGAGCTACTGTTGGTCAAATTAAGAAAAATGGGAGAGGACAACAAATTACTTATCTTTTATTACTTATATAAATTTATAAATAAATCATCTGATAGGGGTTATAGACAACTCACAATACGAAAGGAAAAGACTAAAGTAGGGCAATGGTTTCGAAAATTTTGAAATTCAAGGACCCGTTCTGTAAAAAGATATTCCGGTAGACCCCTATTTTTGCATTTAGCTTTTAGACTAATTTATGAACTGCAATAAAAATTTAAAAAAACAATTTCTGACCTTTAAAATCATATTTATATAATATGGATTGCATTTAATCGAATTCCAATACATGGTATAGATCGATCAGTGTTCAACAATAATGTTTTTCGATGGCTGTGCGATGGATGATTATGTCTCTCTGCCACAGAATTCGCTTCCAGAGGAACCCTAAGCTTTGTTAACCGGCCCCCAGGGGTTCTCGGCCCGTAGTTTTGAAACCGATTTAGTAGAGGCATCAAGCCAATGGCTGGTTGACCAAGCCAAACAAATTCTGGAAGAAAAAACGTTGCACATCAGAAATAGAACTGCAGGAAATCTGCGAGAGGACAGAGAAAGAAAAAAGTGACTTTCTCTCAGGGGAATACCCTAACACGGCACTATATCGCTTTGGAGGACCAAGATTTTAACCATTCGAAAGATTACTTTTTCGGTCTCCATCGGTAATGATTTACTTTATTACACAATCATGGTTTCGGCACAATCCTGTTTTGATTAAAGTTTTCAAAATTTTAAAATTCGCAAATTCTGTTTCAAAACATATTTATATATCTTACCACCATTTTTAAAATTTATTTGCCTTTGGCTTGGTTTTTGATTTTGAAATTCGATAGTCTAACTGACCTTTTATTTCTCATATGAATTTTGATTAATTTTTTTTATTTTGAAATATACGTACTGAAAAATGTTTTTTCTACAACTGCAATTGTAAATTTTCATCATCCCACAAATTTTCATCGTCTACGCCACCCTGTTCAAACTGAGAATATAAGCTGCTCTATTACCAAAAAATCATTAAGATAAGACGAGGATGCCTCATCTGAAGTGGGTAAATTGAGTGAGTACCCCCGCCCGGCATGCACACGCATGCGCGCACACTGCTTCAGACTATCTGAACAAAATATTGTGGAATGATGAAAGTTTACAATTGAACTTGTTTCTGTATGTATACCTCAAAATAAATTTTTTTTAAATCAAAATTTATACGAGAAATGAAAAGTCTTCTCGTCAATTCAGTTTCAGAATCAAAACCTATACAAAGCGTGAATAAATAAAATTGTTTGTAGAATATCAAAAATGATTTACGCCGTTCCGGTCAAACTACGAATTTACGCTCGTGAGACCCCTTTAACAACATAAAGAGAATATTGTGAAAAAATATTGTTACAGAATTGGAGAAGAAAAACCTTAATCAAACAAGGCTTGGATATTTAAATAAATCACCACCACTGAAGACAAAAAATGCTAATCAAAGACGAGAGGAGAGCGTCTTCTCTCCAACGGAAGAAGAAAAGGCCCGGATACCAACCCTAAAAGAATCGATGTAAGAAGAGAATAAACCACTGCTACGCCTCACGGACAACGATCGGGAAAATAGTAAAAAGGGGCAAGTGAACATGTAAATTGGCTTTTACAAAGGACTAAAACTAACAACATCATCTGCATTGGTGCAAAAATGTTAACGGATATATTTACGACCCAAGAAAAAACTCCGAAAAACAGGAACAAAAAAAACACTGCCTGGGAAATGAGATAAGAAAAACGGATCTCACAACTATGAAAGATGAAAGATTACCGAAAGACACAGCGCGCATGACCAGACCATAAGTCAGACTATGGAACAAGATGACAAAAAGGAATCACCGCTTCAGAGGAAGAAATACTCCAAAGAAGACTGGTCAAACAAGCTAGACTGAAGAGATATAGACAGAGAAGTGCTCTAAACACACGGAGTCGTACTTTCTAAATCACGAAAGACAAACAGAAAAAGAAAACAGAGCAAAAAAAACAGACGCCACATAAACAAAGAACTTCTGGAATGACACATGGTAAGGTCTAAAGATACACGGCGAAACAACAGAATGATTAAAAAGTGTTAAAAAAAAGAACTCTGACAGAAGAAATAAGACAGTTGAATACAACCACACTAAAAGACACTTTCCTGAAAATAGCCAACTGGGAAACACCTGGACCTGATGGGATCCTCAGATATTGGTTTAAGAAATTCATCACATTACATGACAGACTGATCCACCGACTTCAAGATTGCCAGGGTAAAGGCGGGGTTCTTGCATGGATGACTAAAGGCAGAACAACCCTCATTCAAAAGGACTTGGGAAAGGGGAATCAAGTAAGCAATTATAGACCAACCACGTGCCTACCTCTAATATGGAAACTTTTCATTGAACGAATAGCAGAGAGAATAAACGTCTCCATGGAAAAAAGGATGAATATTGCCAAAAGAACAAAAATGATGCAGAAAAGGAACCAAAGGACCGAATTACTTTTTCGACGTTGACAAGATGATCCAGAAAGGAAGAAAATAGAAATGTTGCAATGGGATACATTAATTACAAAAAAAAAGCAAGCAAACGACATTATACCACATAACTGGATATTTGAATACCTCTGGATATTCTGGATTAGCGAATCGGTGGTGGGATTCATAGCTAACTTTATGAAAAACTGGAAAGTAGAGAAAGGAGCTGCAGGGAAAATCTTTGCTGATGTAAGTAAAATAAAGGTCGTTTTGTTTCAAGGGGCGTCTCTCTGTCTCCTCAACTATTTGCTATCTCCATGATACCACTAAATATTTTCTTTAAAAAAAACAGCAAATGATACCTATTCTCCAAAACGGAGAAGCATATCAACCATATCATGTACATGAATGACATAAAACTAAGGCAAAGAACCGAAAATGACTCGAAATGCCGTCCATGAAGGTTGAAGGATACAGCAACGACATTGAAATGGAATTCGGAATTTTTAGAAAATGTGTGCTATTGGTTATGTACAGGGGAAGGCTCACAGCGGTAAAGGAAACCACCGGACAACAAAAGAGCATCAACCACGCATAATCTATATAAATACCTGGTGTCCTCAGGTGTAACTCGATAAAACAGGAATAAATGAAAGAGAAAATAAAAAAGATACCCTAGGAGAAAAAGAAAATATTAAAGACGAGGCTAAATAGCAGAATTTTGATTTTTGAAAAAAGAATGAACAACGGGTAGTGTCGGTAGTAAGATACACAGGACCAATTTTGGATGGACATTGGTTAGACTCCAATCAATGGACCAATGAACTAGGAAATCTATGACGATGCACAAGGCTCTACACCCCAGAGATGACACATAGACTGTATGTGAATTAGAAAGAAGGCGGCAGAGGTCACTTCGGCATGGTAGACTGTGTCCATATGACTAAAACGAGATACTAAAAGAACATGCAGCTGCGCAGTGAAGATATTATGAAAAGCGCTCGAAGCAGTGCAACAAAGAACTATTTGGTTGTGAACGACATAGAGGCAAAGAGAGCAACAAGAAAGGAAATGGTAAAGAAGAAGCTACGTGAGGAATCGAAAAGAAAGATAGAAAATATTGCAGACGAACGATCATGGATATGGCTACGCAAAGGTACACGAAGAGAGAAATAGAACCTCTCATGCCAGCCCTACAAATGCATCAGGAAAAGATATGTCAATAATAATAATGTTAACGATCGACGCAACCCTTAAAAATAGAAAAAAAATCGTCTATGCGGAGAAAGGGGTGAGCCAGTTAACCACATAACCAGTGAACGTTTTAAACTAGTCTCGAAGGAGTAGAATAACAGGCAGGCACGACAGGGTAGAAACTGTTATACACTGGGAACTATGCAAACGACCAGGATTCGACCATGTATACAAATGGCACTGGCACGAACCACAAACTACGCGGGGACTTCGAGATCCAAACCGACCACCCCATCTAAGCAAGAAGATCAGATCAGGTGACCGTGGACGTGGTCGAGAACCTACCAAATCATAGACGTGGTTGCGCCTGCGGACCACTAAGTGAATACGAGAGAAATGGAAAAGCTGAAAAAATAACAGAACTTGGCCCGGGAGCCGAGAAAGGGGTCGAACTTGAAGGTGATGGTAGTGCCAACAACAGTAAAAGCACTGAGAACTGTGCCAAAGACATTAAAGTCAAAATTGGAGAAATTGGAGATAAGAGGGAGGGTTTTGACTATGTGAACCATAGCGCTTCTGGAGTCTGCATGAACACTGAGGAAGGTGCTGGAAATGTGAGACTTACGACCACCAGCCGTCAGCAATGGCCTAACAACGAGAATGAACGAGGCATGTATAAGTAAAGCAGGTGAAGATTGAGACAATACTAACCACAGTGCTGCTGTGATCTGCAAGGATAACGAGAGGCAGGCTGGAGACCTGAGGAGACTTACTGTCACCCTCTGGCGATGACCACCAGACATCTGGCGAGAAAGTCTATACCACAGCACTGGTGTGGACTTCGGGAGTGCTGAGAGGAGGGCTGGAGACTTGCTGTCACTCAGCCTCCAGCCCTCTGGCTACCAGACATCTGGTGTGAACATGCAGACGCAATAATAATAATAATAGTAATAATAATAATAATGATGATGATAATGATAATAATAATAATGATAATAATAATGATGATGATGATAATGATAAAGATGATGATAATGATGATGATGATAATAATAATGATGATGATAATAATAACAACAATGCCAAATAATAGACGTGGCTGTACATGCAGACCATAGAGTAAAGAGGAAGGAGAGTGAAAAACTGGAATATACCAAGATCTAGCGAGAGAACTGAAGACCTCAGGAGACTTACTGTCACTCAGGCTTCAGCAATGACCACCGGGCAACTGGTGTGAAACTGTAAACTACAGTATTGCTGTGGTATATGAAAATGTGGAGATGAGGGCTGGAGGAGACTTGAGGAGACTTGCTGTCACTCAACCTCCAGCGGCAACCACCAGGCAACTGGTGCGAGATTGCAAATAATAATAATAATAATAATAATAATAATAATAATAATAATAATAATAATAATAACAACAACAACTACAACAATAATAATAACAACAACAACAACAATAATAATAATAATAAACTGGTGTGAGATAGCAAATAATAATAATAATAATATTAACAATAATGATAATAATAATCAATGTATCCGTCTATCTGTCACACTGAAGAAATTGAAAAGAAATTACGTTTTAAGGGTAGCGGGGAGGTTCTGAGAACGGAATCGCAACACACAGACCGCATCGAGAGCGGAGATAGGGAGATAAACACAGGGCAGGGGTAGGTATGAAACATGGAGATTTTCGCAAAAGTAGAACGGCTGAACTCGGTCATTAAGAAAGTAAAATAAGGTGGAATTGAATTCCTGAGTTTCTGTGAGTGGAAGATTTGGTTAAGCACCGGGATGGTCGCTTCAGGCAACTTCCATGAGTTTTTTTTTTTTTTTTTTTTTTTTCTTTTTTCCACCCTCAGATACTACGGTACTATAGATTTCCACCCCTAGGTACACCGTTATTAAAGCAACGGGTATTTTACAATTAATAATAATAAATCCGTACCGATCAACTTGTTAAAAAGGTGCGTATGAAATTTTATATGGCGTGGTATTGTTCTCAGTAGAGAGGAGACGTCGGGCCACCGGTTTAATTAAGATGTTTTTGATAAATCAGCGGGAAACCTGACTCGATTTAATAAGTTGTGAACACGGCTTTGCACTATAATTGGAATTAACCGCTGTTACATCAGACTGAAAAGATGGAAAGAAAGGAAATCACGAAGACGACGATGAGAGTTGGGATGGGTAGGGTTGATGAGCAGGTAGCGAGAATATTGAAGAAGTAATAAAAGGAACTAAGATGTAAATAAAAGAGACAAATATGAAGGTTTGTGTTCATGGGCGTCAAACAGTACTTTCGTTTCTTTTCTTTTTTTTTTTACTTTACTTTCATTTCTTGTCTCCCTTTTTTGTTTTCTCATTTAACTTGTTCATTTTCTTTCTCTGGTGGTTACCCTGTCATTTCTTTTCTTCCTTTCCTTTTTTTTTTTCCCCCTCTTCTATTTGTCTTCATTTTCTTCTCTTTCTTTCGTTTTCTTTCTTTTGTTCTCTTCACTTTATTTTCTCTTTTTCTTTCTTTCCTGAATCTTCATTTTATTTTCTCACTCCTTTCCTTTCTCTTCGATTTCTATTGCTTTTCTTCTCTTTCTTCCTTTTCTATTTCTGTTCTCTCCTCTTTCCTTTCTCTTTCTCTTCCGAATGATCCCACCAATTTCCCTTCTTCTCTCTTTTCGATTCTTTCTTTCTTCTTTCGCTTTATTTTCCTTTTATTCTTTCATTTTCATTCCTTTTTCCTAATTACCCGTCTCTTTTTCCTCATTTCCTTTTCTTATCTCCTTCTTTCTCTCGTCCCATTCTCTCCCTTTTTTTATTCTGTGTTTATGATAGCAGCAGTCTCTTACGAGTGCAGTAAAACTTTGTCTGTTGCCACCACACCAGCAACGCCTTGCTAATCGCTGCTGCTTATGTGTGTGTGCGCACGCGAAGATACATCACGAACACACATTTCTATTTTCTTACATAAATATACATGTCTTATTCAGAAATATTTCTGTATCCACCACTGTTTTCTATGCCAATACCTGCTCGCATTTCTAGACGTTTCCTCTGTACACATGTACGAACCTGTAGGATTTTTACATGCATAGTTATGTGTGTATGCCCCTATACAAGTGTATGGTTGGACTGGGAAAGCACTAGTGCGATTATTTAATAAGCTCAGCTTAATCTGGCAAAAGGTCACAATTGTAAGGCACCTAGGGAAGATCGAACTTGCATCAGTAGCTCGTTGGTGTGTGAGGCGCAATTGTAAAACATTGCACTACAGTAAGCGTTCTGAAATTGCTACTTGAAGAAGCTTTGCTTAGTCTAGCACAAGGCCGCAGTAATGAAGCACCCAGTGAAGATCGCAGTTATTGCACTTGTGAAAAGGTCTGCTAGACGAACTGTCTGATAGTCACGCTACAGTGCATACCCTAGAATAGTTATTTGCTTTGTACTAGCCACAGTAACGTGGTACCGAAGGGGGATCGAACTCACTTTATTTGTGATTAGGTCTACGAGACAGGTTGGCAAACTGACACAGTACTGTAGGTGTTCTGACTAATCTTAGCTTAGTCCGGCACAAGGCCAAACTAGTGGAATGCCCAGTAAGAATCGGAGACGCTAAACTTGCAAATAAGGTCTGCGATACTTTACCGAAATGAACTTTTTTTTCTGGCACAAGGCTAAAGTAGTCGGGTGCTCGGAGATGATTCACTATATTTTCAAATTGGTCAGCGAAACGAGTTTGCTAATCTTTACGCTACGGAAACCTTTGCGCTATGGTAGGCGCACTAATACGTTGACAGAATCATTCATGTTGACTCTTTAGGAAAGTGTTGCTACTTAGTGCAGACTACTATTCTTGGCACATTTTTTATACTGTCCACATTTGAAGAAATTCAATACTAGTGTTTATCCGGGCCCTAAAACCAAGCACGCACATAACTTTTTCTCGCCCCTTCTTAATTCTCTCTCTCTCTCTCTCTCTCTCTCTCTCTCTCTCTCTCTCTCTCTCTCTCTCTCTCTCTCTCTCTCTTTTGACCATTTTCTACCGGGAGACTTTTAACTTTTAGTGTTCTTTTAAACCATTTGTAAGACTCATTTTGGAGTTCACATAAATGCCCTTTGGGGAGGCATAGACTCTCTTCACCTCCAGTTATGGGTTAATAAATAGGGCAGATGGAGCTTTTTATTTTATTTTATTTTTATTTTCATTCTCTCTCTCTCTCTCTCTCTCTCTCTCTCTCTCTCTCTCTCTCTCTCTCTCTCTCTCTCTCTCTCTCTCTCTCTATTTTTATAAATCTATCAATTAGACCAGTGATTTTCAATTGGGAGACACTTGGACCCCAGAGGAGGAATTTCCTGAGGGGGAGAATTTAGGCCAGGGGGAGGAATTTCAGTCAGTGGAGAAACGTATAATGGAAATTACAGTGGTGAAAAACTGACCAGATACTGTCCACATTTGAAGAAATTCAATACTAGTGTTTAACCAGGCCCTAAAACCAAGCACACGCATAACTTTTTCTCACCCCTTCTTAATTTTCTCTCTCTCTCTCTCTCTCTCTCTCTCTCTCTCTCTCTCTCTCTCTCTCTCTCTCTCTCTCTCTCTCTCTCTCTCTCTAATAATCGGAAAGGACCTGGGGAAACCCGGGAGTGCAAGGGGAGGAATGTGACCAAGGACTCTGAAAACCACTTAAGGAGTCCATCTAAAACGGTTTGTTTTTGTTTGGTCGTGGTGGGGGGTTCAGTTTAACAAGTTAGCGACTTAGAGGAGAGTTGGCTTTCGGTGATTGTGGTTTGTGTTCAAACCCGGTCAAGATGGTTCCTCGTAGTCACTTTTATCCTCTTCGTCCTCAGATTGTCGCTGTTCAAGCTAATCTACTGCAGATTTTCCCAGCAGGTGGGCCCTCACTTGGATTATTGATCCAGCATCTTCTTCCAACACCCAGGGTAGCCAACAGGTTTATGTGAAATCTGCAATATATCCTCATCATCATCATGTCTTTTATCGTCGGTTGTTGGACATAAACTTTCCCAAAGATTCGCCAGACCTCTCTATCATGGGTATTGCGGAGCCAACACTTTCTGAACTTGTCTAGTTCGTCTCTCTATTTTGTATTCTGCCTGTCTTGGTTTCGCATGTGATCTCTGGGGATCTATGTTGTGAGTCATGATGTCCACCGGTTGTCTGCCATTCTTGCAACTTGGCGAGCCCATTGCCATTTGATTTTTTTTTTAATGGATTCAATTTTATCACTCTCCTGTTTTTCCCTAATATATTGTGCTGTCTTGTGATCTCTCCATGTGAGATTGAGTATGATTCTTTCATGTACACGTTGCATGGTTCTCAGTTTGAGGGGGCAGTCGCTTGGTTAGGTTCCATGTTTCAACTCCATAGGTGACTATAGGAAGGATGTATCGGTTGTGTACTTTTCTTTTTAGGACTAATGGGATTTTCTTGTTCTTGAAGGTTGACCTTACTCTACCGAAGACTTGCTATCCTAAAGTGATTCTCCGCTTGATTTTTTCTTCTTTTGAGGATTTCATGGAGATCCCTTATCCTAGGTAGATGTAGTGGTCTATTTTCTCCAGTTTTGCGTTTCGATTTTGAGCTTTGTGTGTTTATTTCCGACGTGATTATTGTACATGACCTTTGTTTTGCTGAAGTTCACATGAAGGCCGACTTTCTTCTTTCAGTTACCTACACTGGTATATATATATATATATATATATATATATATATATATATATATATATATATATATATATATATATATATATATTTCGAGGTGTTGTCATTTATTCAACAATTCCGGCGTCTCCATCTATTCAAATATACTAATACTCCATTGTCTGTATTATTTTCTTTCACCATTGTATTAATTTAGTCTTTCGACCGAAGAATCTGTAACCCTCTCTTGTTTCTCTGCCTATCAATCCATAAGCTCCTCTCTCGTCCGTCTGCTCACTTTTTCTCTCTTTCCCCCAGCTTCTCTCTCTCTCTCTCTCTCTCTCTCTCTCTCTCTCTCTCTCTCTCTCTCTCTCTCTCTCTCTCTCTCTCTCTCCACCCAACTTACTCTCAATCTCACCTTCTCTCACTTCCTTTCGTCTTTTCTAATCGATCCCAACCACGTTCAACAGTCCATCTTACCCGACCTTTGACGATAAATTTGACAAGTGACTTAGCATTTGTATTGACAGTTCTTCCTTGGAAGCGGATTAATTTCTGCTTAACACCGCTTGATATGACTTATCCACTTGGCCAATTTGGTCAGTGACTGGCGGACTTACTGACTGACCAGTTACTAAACATCCCTCAGTACAGTAGTTCCACCTTATCCGCGGGGAATACGTTCCAAAATTTCAAAACTGCGTATTGTACTGAACATTATTTATGCTAACTAATGATAAAATACAACAATTATATCAATATACTGTGATAAAAGTTATGTCAGACGGAGGAGATTTGTTATTACCGATGATTTTAGCAAACTCAGCATATTTTTTTCAAAATCCTTATTAAGTCCAGAACTTCCACTTTTTAATTTAAATGAAGCACTTTATCGTTGGTGTATTCAAATAATCAGCATCACTATTCTTGCATTTTGTTATCAGAGTAATATGAAAAATTTAAGAATCATTTACTTCTGGGGTTGACCGCGAGTAACTGAAATCGCCAAAAAAGCAAAACTGCGGATACAGGAGGACCACTATAATAGTTCATTCTTTTTGTCCGACTTGTACATGAAGGACCAAAAGATAAGTTGCCTTTTTATTCTTTTTCTACTTCACAATAAGACGTGAAAAATCTAAGTATGGTCATGTCACGATCAAGCTGTAATCTGAGCTTAAAAGAATTTTGAGAATCAAATTTCGAACGAGGAAGTTGAATCACAAACTTATAAAAGTAATGATAGTAATTATTACGAAGCACAGAGTAAACTGGTCTTTGCTTGTATTTTAGGAACCTTACCGTAGATGTGGATGTTGGTGAGTGTTATTGTGGATGTGAGTAGTGTCTGTGTGCGTTCATGTATTTGTTAACGTGTACGTGTATGCTAATGAGTGCACGCGTGTACGTATGCTTATCAATTTTGCGTATGTGTATGCTTATCAATAGTACGCAGTTGATTGATAATCGTGCTTTTGTGTTGGTTAATGCGTACGTATGTATGTGTGTGCGTTTGCATGTGTGTGCGTGTGTGTGTGTATCTGTGTGTGTTTTATAAATTAGTGCGTGAGTGATGATCTGAGAAGTTATCATATAGATGTGTATTTGTATATTCATTGCTGCAGTAATGAAAACCAGCCTTGTATGAATTCGGCTGCTGGTCGGAGGCACTGAGCTTGAAGTCCTCATGGCAAAATTGATTCACGTCATCAGAGACAGAATAAGCTATGCCAAATTATTCAATTACGGGATGTGTTCAGAGTTTCAACTCAGCGATGAAGAATATGAGAAAGCACGCAAGACGAAATATTATGAGTGAAGAGGATTTCATATCATTGCACATCTTTAAGGGACTAATCGATCGCCGAGAACTTCAGGGACGAAAACTAATTTTTTTTATAGGGAAATAGCCGACTCCAGAAAAGTGCTTCTTCCGGCTGTTCTCTGAATGGTTAATCATATTCCTTTTCTGATTGGTTAAAAAATATCTATGTTGAAATTCAAAATGGTTTTGTTCTGGCATCCACCTTTTGCACATATTTGTATACGTAGAGAAAATATCATAAAACTATCCTTCATGCAACATAATTATTTTCAAATACCTGTATATACAAATATACTGCAGTCGTGTAGACATAAATGTATATATAAGTAAAAACCTTATCCATCCGACGTTTTTTTCTTTAGGATATAAAGGAAATTGTGATTTTTTTTTTCAAATAACCACATCTTTCCTTTTTTGTTAATGAAATGTTGATTTGAAAGAAGGTATGAGTGGCGTAATGGTTGAGAATGCAGACAATGGAATCAGTGGGCTGAGTTCAAAATACGACCAAGGAAAAGGCATGAATGCATCGCTTTTTTTTCCAGCTGTACGTAAAATAGTAGGGCAGGTAGGACTCTCTAGCCTTGGGAGACAACCAGTCCAGGAGAAGGACAACTCTGATTTTAAAACTAGCTCACCAGAAAATTGTGATGACGGGTGAGCTCAATTAGTCAAAAACTCAAGAAAAAATGATATGATCATACAATCTTCATGGGAGGAGTCGGGAAAAGGAGGAGGATAATGGTGGTGATCATCATCATAATCATCATAATCATTATTGACTAATACTTTTATTGTTTTTTCACGTTCCTTTTATTATTCAGAGAAATATCAACGTGATTGTACATCGGTATTTTTTACCCAAAGTTTTCGTTTATACTCAAGTCAAACTTTGTGTGACACAAGGCAAAAAATGTGCAACATCCAGTGAGTATCGGAGTCTGTATAGTAAGTAGTAAAGGTACGCTAGGCTTGATTGCTCACCATTGCTGCTCTGTGACTAGCGTAATTGTGCATTGAAATAATCGTAGGTAAAAAAAAAATCATTTTTGTTTCAGTGAAATTCATGTGGTTTCATGACCTTAATTAGAATAAAGAAGAAAATAGAAAAATGTGATTATGTGAAAAAAAAAATGTCAAGCTTCGTTAAATTGAAATTAACAAAATCGTTATAAGATATAACTGAAACCCTAGTTTCTTGGGAACTTTATTTCGTTTTTGAGAGAAAGTAACTTTTGTACGGGAAGTGAGTGAATTGGTTCCGAAGTTAGTGATCAATTTACAATGTATATACACCGTAAAAATGGACACTGGTGTCCATCTTTGCAATTCTCGATGTTCAATTTTCAACTGGACCCTGACCTGATCACGAACGTCTCTGCCTTTTTTTCATAAAGAAACACTAGATAAGTATGTAGGGTTAGCATTAAGGTTAATAGGTAGGATTGGTGTTAGGGTTAATAGGTTGGTTTAAAGTTAAGGTTAGTTGTTTGGTTTAGCGTTAATGTTCCGAATTTCCCAATTATTTATCAGTGTAATTTTGGTAACTGGGAACTGCCGACTTAATTCGTGTTTTAACCTCATCGACATGTTCTCAATGTTCCGAATACGTGAAAATTGTTCCCAAACTGTGATAATGTTTAAAAATAGCGGTCAGAAAGTTTATGTCCATTTTAGGAGGTATGGAAATTGAACATCAGGTGTCACAAAGATGGAAAATAAGTCAGTGTCTAGTTTTAGATAATGAGTACACTGTAAATCGATCACCCGGTGGTTGTTTTGTTGTTTTGTTTTGTTTTTTGTTTTGTTTTGTTTTGTTGTTTTTTAGTTTTGTTTTTATTCTCAAAAACGAAAAAGTCTCCTAGAAACCATGGTCAGATTCAGGTAAAGCCGTTGATTTTGCATAGGAAATATATATATGTTGAATATGTTAGGATTCCTTTAATTTCGATTTAACGAATTTTGACCAAAAAGAGCTTTAAGGTCACTTATTTGCATACCTAGACTTTTTTTTCATTTTCGTCTTTCTCTTGCTATCAGAGACGAATAATATTGATGTAAGGGAAGTAACTCTGTTTTCCCTGCTTCAGGAAATCGGACATGTCTTCGACGTGTCGAGCCGCTGTGGTAAGATCTGAACTACAATCACTTAATGACAATTATATCTGCTCATTATTTTCTTTCTTTGGGCTGGGGAAATTTAAAAGAATCACCATTGATAATTTACTCCATTTTCTTAATTTCAAAAGGACTAACAATCGCCTCTTGACCTAGTAGTGTTTAAAACCGCAAAAAGCAAGAGTAGAGAGGAAGATTTGGTTTTGTTTTTTGCCTGATTTTGCTGATACGAGCCTCATAGTTTTGACAGCATTAACTCTCTTTCATGGCCACAGAGATTATATTTTGCAAGCAAAACAAGTGTGAATTTTGAATTTTCAGAGTTCTCCATCAGAAGAATAAAATGTCAAACTGCACCGTGAAATTACCTTCTTATTTTATGCTTATTATTTACAGAAATCGCGGCTATTCTATTAACAGTCATACAATTGAAATCCCACTTTGATTTTTTACTATTCTATTAACATATTTTTTCTGTATTGAATAGTTATTCTCGGCAACCTCTCTTTTAACGTCGATAAATCCAACATATAAGGGGAAGCTATCCCCATTAGGTGAAATATGTAGCGATGTTGAAAGTCCTTTGATAGGTGACATACGTTGATCAAAATGCCCGAAACTCATAAAAAGCCAATTTCATTATAATGATCATTGTTATCATCAAAAAAACAAAATTGTAGAAAATTCTCGTTTGAAAATTATTTGTGTAAATTCTGTAATTTGAAAAGTTGTTTATACTGATCAAACCGGTGTAACCTGAGAATTTGAACCAGAAAATTTCAGTCCTCCAAAAATCACAGATTTTGACATTTTACCAGAAATTATTGAATGAGCCGATTTGATTAAATTTCCTGGTCTTTATTCACCAATGAAAAGGGAATTTTGTAAGAAAAACTTGTGATATTATTTTTCTCTAGTCAATCATTCCCCTCTGTAAATTTTAATCTCAATCTTCCCTTGAATTAACGTTATCTTTTAATATAAAAAGTGACCAATAAAATTATCTAAAGATCACATTTATAATACGCATGTGTGAATTTTTAAAATTATTCAATTTTGATAAAACCCTAACCACTAACTCTTGCTAAACCTACCTACTAACCCTTACAGCAACCCTACCTACCAACCCTAACACCAAACTTACCTACTAACCCTTAATGAATGACGTATTGGCTCTAAAGTAGGGCTCATGGTAGCAAATTGTTCGTTTTTGAGAAAATAAATGAAAACATGGAATAGAAAAAAAAAACTTGTTGGTCTTTTTGATAGAAAAGTTGGATTGTTTGGGAGAATTTCAAAGAACAAAAAAAAGAACAAATTAATGGCTTTTATTTTTTATTATTGTATTAATATCTGACCAATACGTTTTATGATTATGCTTTTAGCCATGCTGAAAACGACATGGGTCCGTTGACTAGAAAATTGCTGTAAAACAGTATTTTTAGATCGAGATTAACGTTATTTAAACAACAGTAAAGATCTAGCCACTTCAAGCCATTGAAAATAGCCAATTTAAAAATTGATGTGTTATCACTGAGAATGCCTTAAAAACATATTTATATTCCCATAAAGATATGTCCCCAGGAAAATTAAATCAAATGAAATTTCATTCAAAAATGAAACATGAGTGTTAGAAATATACTCTGAATCAGAAAATAAGTATAGCAATAAGACTAAAATATTTTATGTTTGGAAAATTGTTTCTTATCATAATATATTTTAGACTTCTGGATTTTACAGAAAAAAAAATTTACTTTTTTTAAAAATTAGATTTTTAATGTTTATGCTACTCAGACACTTTTAGAACATTATTATTAGGTAATAAAGATGCTTTAATAATCTGGATAAATAAAGTTTTGCCAATTTTTTTTTCCCCCCCCAAGAATTTCGGTTTATCTTATACGTACAGTCAGAGCATACCGACATCAAGGGAGCAAGCCAAGATATAATTTGAATTACCTCCCTTAGATTGGTAAATGACTTGATTGTTATAATGACTTTCTCTGTCACCCAAAAATTTCGGATGCATTCAAAACAAATGCGCCTCTAACAGTTCTTGGAGAGGGTGACAGCTGGGTAACTTGACCTTTGAACTGTCTTCACCAGTAAATGACACCCTCTGTGGGAAAAAAATGTTCACTTAATTTTTACGAAAAAGTTAGCAATCATTATTCATTAATTTGACTAATTTTCTCTTCCAGGGGTCAATTTTATTTTTAAAG
>OY735217.1:30482468-30542468 GCA_963457665.1 Thysanoteuthis rhombus | reverse complement strand
CACTAATCATAGCTATTAACCAAGCCAGCCATGGAAAAGGCCAAAGGTCAGAAAACCCAGTGATAACAGACTCCACCCTCTTCAACCCTTCCCTTTCATTATCTCTCTTATTTAATACAACACACACACACTTATATATATGTATGGTTCTTACTAAATAATAACCTATTTTACCTAAGTATATACTTACAATTGAAAATAGAATGCCATTCCTGTATTCTTATGTAAGTAATGTATATTTTATTACTTCTGAGAAATACCAGAACAATGTTATTTTTTGTTGTTGTTTTGTTTTGAATATGTCTGAAGGTATCTTTTCCCATTTGGAATTTACTTATAGACATTGCGTCACAGTTGCCAAAGAGGGTGGGGATTTCTCAATGGAAGGGTTGGATACAGAAAAAATATATATTTATAAAGATTTAGGCAGAATGATAATTGGAATGTGCAGGTAAACCAAATGAAATATAGGACAAAAATTTGCTGTTATGGAACCAGGAGAAAAGGGGTGCAGCTAGAGGGTCACTGTTTGGGGTCATGGCTTCTGAAGGCCTCGGCTAGCTGGCATGCCACTAGACAAAGACACCTTGCACAAAAGATGGGACAAAATGGCAGAATCTTGTCGCCTTGGGAGGAGAAGAAAAAGAAAAAAAAATTGCTGAGAATGACATGAAAGTACCGATTAAGAGAAATGAAATAAATGTATTAATAATCATAATCTTATATGGGGGAGAATTATTTATTTTTAAATTCATTTTCCTTAAAAAAATTTGAAACAAAAAAAGAAATAAACTAATATAAAAAAAAATTTTCTTGTCTACCATCTCTATCATAAATATATATATATATATATATATATATATATATATATATATATATATATATATATATATATGTATATTATAATAATTAAATAATTGTGTCATCCATAGAAAGCTGTTTTTGTTGTATTACAACACTTCAGTGTGGTTATTGACTATCCATTACCCCATCCAGTACCACGAGGTAGGATTGAAACTTTCGCTTTAGACCTAGAGGCTGACATCCTACCTCTGCCATGCGCAGAACTGGACAGTTAGTAAGGTTAAATTTAAGAAATATATCCACTCACGCATAATTCCCCATCCAACAGAGTACTCTAATCCTAAGTTGGAAGAGCATTGCATAAGCTTATAATGAACGAGCTACCTCACTTAAAGAGTGCTCAGCCCTGAATGAGGGAGCATTGATATTTATATATATATATATATATACATAAAACTCCCCAATTCAATGAATTTACTGTCACAAATTACCATTATACCTAAAGATCCATCGATGGTTTGCGGCCCACAGTGTTTTCTGTTTTTTTCTGTGGAAGAACTTACTCCATAAAAGATATTAAAGTGTACTGATTGAATTATACCAGCCTTTCTCTTTCTCAACCTTTTTAGATTGGAGGAACCCTTAAAATAACTTCTACTTCTCAAGGAACCCCACCATAAAGATATTATACGTAGAGCTAACAAGATATCAGTGTGTTCAAAAATTTATATTTATTATAATCTAAAAGTGATAATCAGTATTCTACAGGGTACAGAAAAATCATCATCAGTCTTTTAACGTCCGTCGTTGGACATAGACCTTCCGCAGGATTTGCCACAATTCCCTATCATGGGTATCACGGAGCCAGTATTTCCTGAATCTGTCAAGTACATCTCTCCATCTTGTATTCTGTCGGCCTCGGTTTCTTATGTGATCTCTGGGGATTCATGTTGTGAGACGTGACGTCCATCGGTTGTCTTTCATTCTTGCAACATGGCCTACCCGTTGCCATTTGAGTTATTTAATAGTTTCTATGATGTCACGAACACCTGTTTTCATGCACATTTCAAGATACTCTATTTTTTCAGTTCACTCTCAACCAAAGGGCATTTGATTTTTTTTTAAATATGAAATAGAAGTTTCCCTGAAAAAAATATTGATAAGGTTAGCTTACCTTTCATAAAATTAATGTTTCTTGTAAACTTTATGTACTTAAATAAAAAATATAAGAACTCAGAATTTTTCCTTTAAAAAATTGTAATTTACAAAGATTGCAAAAAAAATGAGCACCACTAGTCTTTTTAATTTGGTAAAAATTCTTATGCTGATAGTGTAAAATGTTAACAAGACAACGACTGCTACTGGTAACATTAAAAAGACCTCAAATGATGCAAAAGTTGGGTGCTTTTTTCAGGCATGTATAGAATTTTCACGGAAACCTCAATCGAGAAAGGATACATTATATTCTTATTCTAATCTTGTCCAAATTCTATTGAAATTGAAAACTCTCTGCCATTAAATCACTATGAATGAGGCTCAAAGCTGAACATTTGACACAGCTGGAATGTATTCTCCACAGCCACGGGTTACTTTTTCAGAGAGTTGAAAAAAATGTCAGAGTTAAAGTTAAGTAAAGAAGAATGGTAAGGGTGACCTGCCTTGTGACTGAAATAGTTTATTCCCCACCAGTGCCGGAAGAAGTTATTAATTATTGGGCAGAATCAACATTTTTTTTTTTCCTTTTCTGCATCATAGTTATATATCTAGTCCACATAATATCTGTAAAAGTTATCAAGGATATTTTGTGGTAGGTTGGACGTTGGACTGCATAAGAAGTGAATGAAGTTTGGAGTGGATCCCTGAATTTTGTACATTTATCTTCCTTGCATCGTAGTTCTATGTCCACACATCTCCAGAAGTTCTTCACGCATTTCAATTAAATTTTCTGCGTGGGTGGGCAATAGGATTCTCAAAATCCTGTTCTTCTCTTCTTCTGAGTCAGATACTCGTTCACTTCATATTTCCTTTGCTACGCATGCGTGACCCCCACTGCTGTTTCAGAGAAAGCTGGACACCTGTACAAAAGGAAAATCCACAACATGGGAAGAGCTAAAGAGCTAAAAAGGTGGTAATAATGTGAGCGTTTAAATAGTCTTCACTATTCTGACTTCTGGTAGGATGACATTGCTCATGACTGAAAGTTGAGGTGTTATTCTCAACCTTAAGAGTTGTTCAGACTATTAGCTTTATTTCTTTTATTGTCACCAAAATGTTCCAGCCAATATATTCAGCCTTCTTCGGTTATGCATTCCATGGGGAAGGAGGAGTCTCTTTTCCTTCCCCATGAAGGGTCCACAAATCCTCTCCTTTTTACCATTGAAAACTGTAAAAAAAAAAAAGTAATAGTAAACATGATATGAGCAAGCCATTATACCAATCCTCATAAAGGTTTCTCTCCAATCCTTTCCTTGCTCAGCAAAAAGAATCCACTCTAACTTAACTTGTACGATTATTTCTATTGATATTCGGACCATCCTCATCTTGGTTGTTTTTCATACAATGTTTCGGCCGTTGCATATCAATAGAAATAATAATAATAGTACCTCATCTCAAAAATCCAGAGATATATTAACTTGTACAATTTTCAGTTTTCAATTTTCTCACCCTCCAGCAATGCTACTTCTCCTTCTAGATACAAGACTTTTCTACTTCACCTTTGGATATGGCTTCCCTATGCTCCTCTTAGACTTTTTTCTCTTTTTTCTTTGTAGGGGTCAGCTAGTTTCTCCCATATTTTTCTTAGAACGCACAAAATTTTGTTGAATTGGTTTCTATAATATTTCAGACCTGGCAGCTACTTAATAAGAGAAACTAAGTATTATCAGAAGTTCTGACAAAAAATATTACCATCATTCCATGAATTTCTTGGACTAACATCTCAGTGGTATTATAACAATTCCTGATGTTATTTGAAGTTACCATTATTCTATGAATCATTCAGTCATTCTTCATTTTTGCTTGAATCACAATTCTCTGTGTTCTCCAGTGATTACTTTGGTGTTTGTCACATCGGGCAATAGGTATATTTTTTAGAATAATACTTGAGCCAAATTCTCCTCAGAAAAATTTGAAGAAAATAGAAAGAAGTCTTCATCACATGTTTAAAACAGTTTTACTTCTATCCAAATACAAATCGACTAATATGTACAACAGAACATCTGATAAATGTAACATTTACGTAAATGTGTTAGAATAAAATACCTTAATAATTGAAGTGAGTATGAAATATTTTGAAACATGGATGTAGATATAAGTTTTCATTCAAAACATTTGTATCTCTTCTCTCACCATTATCCATTTTATAAACATACTTCACCCTTTCAAACAGCATTTTGTTTTTTAGTTGTTGGAGGAACAGCTGGAAGGAAAGAATAACACACCAGTCTAAGACATCTTGTCCACTGCACTGGACTGACAACTTGCTAAGACAAGTTGTCTTATCTGTGATAGTGAACAAGTTGAAGAGCTCCGAAAAGAATTCTGTATCAATTAGGTCCTTTATAGACTAATACGTAGAAAAACCATGAGTCGTTCAGACCCAGCATCAGATCTCTCAAGTGAACTCACTGGGGTATCAAATGGCTCATTAAATTCAATCCTTCCAAAACCAATCTCGTATCTTTTCCCCATCACCATGCAAAACCTGACTTTCCACCTCAATGGATGGCACTATTTTGGATGAGTGCCCCAGCCTGGATGAACTTCTGGGTCTCAAATTCACATCTGATTTGAAATGGGATTCTCACATTACTTCTGTTGCAAAGGACACAGCTAAAATTGTGGGATCTTTTTAACAACCAAGAAAGTTTCTGACACCTATAGCACTATTATACCTCCTATAAGAACCAAATCCATCCCCAAATCCTGGGCAGGTTCCTTTCATCTGGCACTTTCCACACTCGATGGAGTAAAGAAAGGAATCTGTGGACTTGTGGGTGATGAGCTTTTTTTCACACTCCAACCACTCTTTCATCATCATAATGTTGCAAGTTTAGCACTTTTCTATCATTCCTTCCATATAAAATGTTCAGATGAACTTTATTTCCTTGTCCCTTCTTATCCAGGAATATTCAGTTAAAACTCAATCTGCAATCAAGGCACATCCATACTCTTTAGATGTATCAAGGACTGACCGCAAGTTCCACGCAAATAGTTTCTGCTATGTGGAATCAACTCCTTTCTCAATATTTTCCTAACAAGTACAGTCTCAACATTTATAAATCTAGAGTGAGTGAGTGCCTTTACCCAATGTAAGTAATTCTGTGTCGGAAATACCTCCTTTCTTGCTCATCTTTTGACGTGAAAAGTGTTCAAAAACTTTTGCCTTGGGTGATTGAAAGTGAACAAAAAAAATTATCAGATGCAAGATGCACTTGTGAAAGGCTAGGCAACACTCTAGATAAAAAATAGTGATAAAAGCAACAAAGATGAGGATACTAGTCCTAATTATAGAATAAGAGAAGCTGAATAATAATAAAAGATAGTTAGGCAGACTCGGTTCCTGGGTAACAGTTATTGTCATCACACAAGTGGTTTTTGGTCCTGTGATGGTGGCCGGAATCATTCTGGTAGTTGAAAAAATTTTCTCAACAATCAATAAAATAAGATACATTACTTGAATTATTTATTCCTTATCTAAGTTATCCAAAAAGGGGAGTGAGTGAGCTTCGTTCTATATATGTTATCATCCTTTTCATTTAGATTGTATTAAAAAAAAATGGCCTTTTGTTTTTAAAATATTTTAAAAGTTATATAACATCATTTTTATTATCTATTCAAATTTTTGTGTTCAGACACAACAATGGAAGCCATTATTGAATTGAACTAGAACAAGCTTGGCTAGGGTCAAACTCCTTTGCTTCAATAAAATCAAAAAGGTAAACAAAACAGAATTCATTTCTCTTTACAATATTTTTCCAAAACTATGTGTCCCATTTCAACTCCTTTATTTTTAGTTCCTGTGAATGGGATTCGCAAACTTTAGAAAAACAAGTCAACCTTTAGTAACGGGAGTGAATTTGTCATCTTTTTTTAACGAACGTCACTGTGTCAGTGTTATTTGTGTATGACATCTCTGTTTTTTGTTTTGGTTGTTGTCATCCGTCATTGTTGTTACATAGAAAAATGAGGTCAAAACTCAATCGTAGGAGTTTGACAATAACCGAGTTTTCAAAGCAGTCCAAATGCCTCGGAAATCTGCCTCGTCACTCGTTTTTTAATCATCAGACAGTGACGTCAAGTATGGAATTTTCCACTTGATGTTATGTTGGCTTTGAAAAAGTTATCAATTTTGGGAAATTTCAGTTTTCAAAGTTTTAGATAAGGGGTAATCAATCTGTATTAATACTGATCTTTCACTTTGATATTCAGATCTTCCAATATTATACATTTGTCGCAAGTTTTCAAAACATTCAGGCATATTTACTAAGCCTAACTTTACATGGCATAAAGCCGCATTTGGAGTATTGATCAAGAAGATTGTATAATGTCAATCATCCAGGTGAGGCAGACCTGCCTGCCTAGAAAATCTGTATTCTAGGCTTGAAACCCAACTTTTGGCATCAAATGGAAATGCGTAACTATTTCAACCACAAAAGAAGCCACCGCATTCATGCATAATCAAACCTGATAACTACATGTATACTTCATTTTGTAATACTCATTTTGTTTTTGCAACATTATCTGTTAGGGCGCTAACCTGGAACCTGTATAATATTGTCAGTATTTTAAGCTAATTTCAGACTTTGTGAAAGAAATAGTGAAAAATGGCTTTTTAATTCAGTTTTTATTGCTTCGATTGTTCATACAGTTTTTGTTTTCTTTAATATCAAATACAACTCTTGCTCGACTGATCCTTTCATTTTCAATCCAAGAGTTCATTTTTGGCCTTATTTCAAGGAAGCTAACTTACCTTCATCTAAGGGACGTAACTATGATTAAACCACTGAAGCCACCAAAGGCGAAGGGTTCTACCTTTTTTTTTTATGCGTGTGTGTGTGTGTTTATTATAGATGTTTTCCTGTGGAAAATGCCATGATGTCATAAATAGAATTTATTTGGACCATATTGTGTGAAAGAGAAAGAACGTCATGTACATATATGATATATATATATATACAAATATATATACATACATATACATACATACATATACATATATATATAGATACATATATAGATATACATATATATACTTATACATAAACATATATGAATATACGTATATATGTACATATAAATAAACAGCTGTCTTTGGATGACATAATTATTAATTATAATTAACGCTCCCTTCTTTAGGGTTTAGCACTCTTAGGCATGGCACTAATCTGCTATGCACTATGCAAATTCCAACTCTGGAATGGAGCATTTTGTTGGATGGGGAATTCTGTATAAGTAAATATATCGCTTAATTTGGTCCTGCTGACCATCCAGTTCTATGTAGGGTAGGGGTCGAGCATCTGCCTCCAGATCAGGAATTAAGGTTTCGTAGTAGTTTATTATTTTATAGAGGATATCATTATATATATATATATATATATATATATATATATATATATACTCACACACATTGCATTTTATGTATGTGGATTGAAACATTCTAAGTAAAATCAGGTAAATAAATCTTTGCGAAGACAGAGATTTCCAGAAACAGGAACATTAACCTAAAAAATGGAATTCTTTTTATTGAGTTTTCAAAATTTTTACTTCTTTTCTCCAGGTATCAAAGAAGAGGATGGTGAGGCTGCAGTAAAACAGCTTCGGGATTGTGGTCTGTCACCTAAACTCCATCAATTGGATGTCACTAACACTGATAGTGTGAATGCCTTGAAGAATTCCCTCCTTTCAAACAATGGTGGCTTGGATATTCTTGTTAACAATGCAGGAATTATGTACAAGGTAAAGAGGTTTGTTAGGCTGAGTGGTTATTGACACAGCAAATGGGATCAGCGAGCCAAATTCAAACACCAACTGAGATAGTTTATGTTCACTTCAGATTAATGCTCTTGGAAAAGACATGTATCCATTTCATCCCCTTGCCAATGTCATGGGACAGCATGCTACAATAAAGTCCATCTCTTCCCCATGTCTGACATTTACTTTGGGTGGGCCTATGTCCAATAACTAACAATAAGAAGCTGATAATTTATTTTTTCAAATCCTGCTTCGGTATTAGTTAACAAAACTAATATAATAAACTGTTAAAAAATCTCATGGGGATTATTATCTTTAAAAAAAGGTGTTTGCAATTTTTACATGAGGAGTTTTTATTAAGTTATTTGGATTCAACTATGAAGTAATTTTACTCTCAATATTTCCATCAGTCATTTCTTCTCAAGTCAGATACTCTCTGACCAATTTTATAAAATTCCTGGTCAGAATTTTGAATAATTTCATCTAAAATATGTTTAGGAGGATTCTTGTTGTCTGCACTTTTCAAAATGAACAGGCAAAAGAATTATAGACATCTAAGTTACCTGCTCTGACCATAAAAACAGGAACAATCATACAACTGGAGAAAAAATAAAGATGGATTGTTGGCAGTTTATAATGACTAACTACACAAAATCAAATGGATATTTTCACTCAACTTTTTGTCATTTAACTAGGGCAGTCTAGTCAAGAATTAGCCATAATCATCATTGTCCAGACTCACAATGCCAGACCTTGTGGAGGAGTTAGAAGAACTTGAGGAGAAATGGGAGAAATTCAAGGAAATGCATATTCTTCTTGATATTCCCTTCTGAAATAAGGAGACTAGGGTCTTATATGCCATTCAAATACAGTATTTCTTCAATTTTAAGAGTATAAGTTTAAACATTAGAAATGAATTGATCATTTACAATGTAATCTCCAGATTTGTTTATTCCAGGATCAAATTCAGAGTAAAGGAATTAACTCTCTGTATTTGATTAACAACAACTTCATGGTTTAATAAGATAAAAATATCATTCTGGTCAGTACGACTTTCCAAATGCAACACAACCTTTATTTTTTCTTACCTGGAAATCATCCATCATAATACTTTGATTAGGAAATGATGTTCCAATGAAATCTCTCAGTTCAATACAAGATATCGGTACATCTATAAGTACATAGCCTGCTGATGAAAAAAGCATTTATTCTATACTTTATTTTTCAACATTTCTTTCCTTGTCCAACACTTCAGCATTAAACACACAAATCGAACATTATACTGAGAAAATGTCAGATCAAAATTCAGCTAATAACTGTCACCATTGTTAAATAGAATCAGACTCCATGTCAAATTTGTCCTTTGCTTTCTCAATATAGATAAAATCTCTGATTAATTTCTTCTCCCTCCAGCCAGATTCTGAAGTACCATTTCCTGAGCAAGCTACCAAAACTCTGCAAACGAATTTCTGGGGTGTAGTCAATGTTTGTGATGCGTTGTTTCCAATCTTACGTCCAGGTTCTAGGTAAGGATTTTTTAAAATCTAGCCACAGTATATTGTTTCATTACAATAATTGTCATTGACAATTGTTACACGTCCAGTTATAATATCTTTGGCCAATTTTTATATCATGTTGCCAGCTGTTATGTTTCTAGCATCGCTACACTTCATGGGTGGTACAAGTTAAATCCTTGTGGTTAGGTTTGTATTTCTTAGAAGTTCTGAATATGTTCTATCAATTTGATACTAAATCTTGTTTTAATCCAAGTTAAGTTGTGGCAGATACTTCTACACTAAAACTCCTGGTCTCTTTTACTCTGAACTGTCATACTTTGGTATCAGTTGTCACTCGGTCTTAATGTTACTGTTATCAATACTATACAGAGATTTAGTTGGTTGGATTTGAAGATAGACTGCCTTTCTCTTAATCTCCACATGATAGTTATGGGGCTGACTCTATCTAAAAACCAGCCCGATACATAATTTTTCTATGTCTAAATTTAAAGGGTTAACATTTTTCTACTTTCATCAAAATAAAACTTTGATATATGCTTATGTTGTATTTGATCTATTTCTCTTGACACAAAAAAATTTTCTCTGGAGATCGCATACAGAGAAAGTGAGTGCTCGCAATAATTCACTGTCGATGTACTTCTTTGATCTTAATTTTAGTTGCTTTTCATCGCAACTTCCCTGACCATCAGTCTACGGCAGTGAGTAGCTAGGGCAGATCAAGAATAGCAAGTTTTTTCTGAAACCTATTCTTCAAGTATTTCTGATCAACAATGTTTACTCACTTCTACAGACTGACAATCTGAGTAATTGCAATGAAAAGCAATGAAAATTAAGATGAAAGAAAGACTAGTGAAAAATTACCATTGGTTGTCAATGCTTCATCCAATGAAAAAGAAAACTTGCTAAAATCACAGTTGATGTGTATAACAAATTTCTATAACATAAAAGTGGATAAAAATATGATAAAAGCTTTTCCTTTGTGAATTGAAGGATCGTCAACATCTCCAGTTTGCTTGGCAAGAAGTCTTTTGAGGAGTGTTCTCAATCTCTGCGCACTTCCTTCCAGGATGAAAATTTAACTAAAGAAAAACTCTTCAAGATGATGGAACAGTTTGTCTAGTAAGTCCACAATTAGTCATCTAGTCTTTCATTAAAAAAAAAAAAATAATAATGTGCTAGAGTATCGCCTGGGGCAAAATGGCTTCTACTGATACTCATTCTCATTTGATAATTTTGCATCACTAGATTCACTTTTAATATATTACAAGAGTTGAATCCTGTTATGATACAAAATCCATATATGCATTATTTCTAGCCGGTAATAAAATTTATCAGGAAACACATACTTATAATTAGGCACTCCGAAAGGGAATATTTTTGTGTGATATACTTGTGAAATTACTTGTCAGCTGCACCAGAACAATCAGTTACATGAAAATATTCAAATTCAGAATTTTTATATTCAGTTGGTCTCTACATACTAATTGGCAAGGCAAGCTTTCCAAGGATAAGGGATACAACTTCAAATCTTACCAGAGGTTTTTTCATTATTTCTAATCCGTGCTTTTTACTCATTTCGCTGAGCTTTCAGAGAAATGCAGAAGTTGTGATAAAAAGCAACAGAGATAATATGAAATAAATACTAGTCAAAAATTGATAACATATTTATGGTATTTTCAAAACTTATTTTGACGATGGTGCCGATTTATTCCAGTGATGCCAAGAAAGGAAATACCGAAGTCGAGGGCTGGTCAACACACAGTTATGGTATTTCAAAACTAGGGGTCACGCTTTTGACACAGATTCAACAGAAAGAGTTTGACAAGAACCCTCAAAAAGACATTATCATAAATTCGGTAAGTCATTATTTTTCCATTTTTTAAAACATAACTTTTCTAAAAGAGTGAATCGGTCTTAGCAGTGCCTTGTATTTGAACAACACACTTAGTCCACCATCTTTTTTTTCACTTTCCTTACAGTGCACTCCTGGGTGGGTCAGAACGCAGATGGGTGGACCAGATGCCACAAAAAGTCCAGAAGAAGGTCAGTTAGAACTTCTTTGCAAAATTTCATCTTTTATTTAATCGCAAGGTGTGTGTGGCCTAATGGTTAATGGCACAGGGAATGGAATCAGCAAAATGAGTTCGAACCCTGACTAGGACTATGCATTCACTTGGAAAAGGTCTGAATCCTCCCTTCCTTCCCAATGTGAAAAAATAGCAAGGTTCTTAAGCCTTCTAAGGCAGTCCTTTGGGGGCATCAGGCTAGCACCCCAGCCCAGTAAAAAAAACACATGAGCAACAAACAATTTTATCTCCACAGATTGTTAAAAAATGAAGATAAAATAATTCCATGTATTGCACATCACAGGAGCAACCGAGTCTGAGCTCTATTTCATTCATAAATAATCTCTCTCAGTGACACAGAAGATAACTTTCATCTCATTCCTTTTATTGTCATGGCAATGTTTGGCTTGATTCATTCTACAGCCTTCCTTAGGTGTACAACCAAAACAGTGCTGGTGGAGGGGACTCCTTCTTTTATTCATTTTTTTTTCACATAATGACCACCAGTACTGTAAAACAGAAAACGCTGGCCAACTGGTGAATACTCACAGAAAAAAAAGAGACATCTGTCTTCTTTCCATATGGATTGTACACACGAGGAAAGCCAAAGAATGAATCAGCAGAAATGTAGTAAAAACGGAGATAAGTAGTTCAAACTCTTGGAATGATAATGACCCACCTTAGAATTACAAAGGATAGACATGGGTTATAATTAAATGGAGTGAGACTAGTGATAAAATGATAATGAAAATGCCTCGTATATCATCTTGCCCATTATTTTCATAAATATACTTTTTCTCTCTCATTGTAGTTACATAATCTCATTAAATATTTCCAGGTGCTGATACTCCAACATTTCTGGCCCTTTTGCCATCCACACAGGACACAAAAGACACTCCTCCAAGGGGTAAATTCTGGAAGGACAGAACAGTAGATGAATGGTGGTGAATTTTCTAGAAAGCAACCTGACAGCAAATATGATTTGCCTCCCTTGAATACTTGCTAATCACTTGATCCTGCCACATCCAAATGATATGTTTCGTTCTATAGTCATCTAGGAAGAAGGATGTGTGCAGTTTCCCCAACCAGTAGGCCTATCTCAAACCATGATCTACATGATATAATGGTCAGGCTAATTATGAAACCAACTTTTTAATGGGGAAAAAGTGTGCATTATGTATAAGTTACTCAGTTGATCCCTTACTCATCCAAGGACCATGAAAACAAAGACTCTAAATCCAGAATTAATTTTTTGAAATCAGGAAAGGACTGTATGTATTGTGAATTTTCTTCTTTATAATAAAGTATTTTCATTATAAAAGATTAGAGATGGTGTAAAATGTGTTGGAAAGGAAACAGTCTCAGAGAATAAACAAAATAGCGTTTTTTTTTTTCCCTCTAAAAGGAAAAAACTCTCTATGAATGTTTTCTTTTTTAAATAGTTGTTTTGAATCAAAAAAGGCATCCATCAGCAACATTTTTTTCTCATTTCAATTACAGCTGCTAAATGTGAACAAAGAATTAAAAAAAAAAAAATCATAACTAGTATATACATCAATAAGTCTGTAGCCTGATTATTTAAAAAAAAAGTATTCATTTTATACAATTGATATTTATTTTTCAGCGTAATGTCCTTTCTGATCCATCCACTTGAGTCAGTGGTGAATATCAATCTCATAGATCGAACATTATATGGCGAAAATTTCAGTTCAAAATTCAGCTGATAACGTGTCAGGTTACGGACTTATTGATCCTACCTAATAAATACCAAATATGTTTTATCCAATAAATAAGATAAATATTTTACAAATAATAATTTATTTCTTGTGCAGTTCTTTTTTCATCCAAGATATTTGGTTGGGATCCATTCTAACAATTTCCAGAACTGTCTTTGAGGTAAGTGGAAGACCTGGAGGAGGAGGAGGTACGTTAGCAGGAGGTGGGGGAGGAGGAGGAACATTAGCAGGAGGTGGGGGAGGAGGAGGAACTTCTCTGACAGGAGGAGAGACAGCAGAATTGTTTTTATTCTTCAAGTCTGTTTTTCCAATATTTTTAATAGAATTATTGTCCTTTGGGGATGGCACCTGATTTGGCTTTGCTGAGGAAGACATGCCTAGTTGTTTGAGCAACCCAGCTGGAAGCAACTTCGTACAGCTATCCAACTTTGAGATCGGCTCACAGAACTCGTACCCAAGATGTCCATAAAATCCCTGCTTGTCATGGGTACTCAAGTAGACTGTCCGATAACCCAACAATGCTGCATAGTCTTCAGATGCGTCCATTAACCGTCGACCAAGCCCCTTCCCCCGGAGCTGCGGGTTTACCAGTACCGATTCCACAAAACAGGCATTTTCCATTCCAATCACTTGGGACAACATACTGTGGCCAATAACCTGGCCTGGAAGACCGTTGGCCGAGAGAGAAGTGACCAACACAAGGGAGCAGGGTAATGTATCACAGGATTTGCCAAGGCTGTGCAAGCGAGCTGTTTTACTTCTTGGCCATTGTTGATTCAAGAGATCAGCACAGCTGTCCATGAATTCAGGGTGGCGATGCAGTAGGAACACCTCCAGACTCCCAAGGTCTACTGGAAAAAGAAAGAAAAAAAATGAATGTATTTCTTATGTAATATATCCAGCAATGTGACACGACCAAGGAGGATCATGGATGGAGTGATCAAAGGGCACAACTCTAATATTCAGTAACATGGAGGAGACAATATATCACAGAATAACAAGACCAAGTAAAGACATGTCAAAAGGCATTGTTACAGATTTGATCAGTAAATGTGTATATAAGAGTGATTTGTGAAGATTCTGCCTTTTTAGGTAATTATATGTGGCTTATATGAAATAAAGCTTTGTCGCTTGTTCTATGTCTCTTTCTCTATCCATTCTATGTCTGAATAAAGTGAGGGCAGCTATTCACCATAGAGCAGCAAGTTTTGTTTCTACTCCTACTACTGCAGACAGAAGATCACTGACCAACATATCAAGAGGGGTTTTTTTTCTCCTTCTTGCAACTCATCATAGTAAACACAGTCACTTTTCATAATATGAATTTGATTTTCAGTTTGTTCCAAATACCTGCACCATACAAAGCTAAGCTTATTAAATAACAAAAGAAATTGTTACAATACAACTTGAGCAACTACAATAGCAAGATAGTTTCGCAGACTCTTTTGCTAGTAAAGAAAAAACAATCATCAATGGGCACCCACTACTGTAACCTTATGCTAAACTAAACTAAGCTAAGTAAATAATCGTATTGGGGGCTTACCATAGCATAATGATCAGCAAGCTTGTCTTGCAGGACTATTAGCTAGTCCGATGCTCATAGGGTGCTTCATTATTGGAACCTAAGCCAGGCTAAGCTTAGTAGTAAGAGTGCCTACTATGGCATGTTAGCAAACTCATCCAACAAATCAATTGGCTAGTGCTCAACTGCAGTGGCCTTATGCCAGACTAGACTAAACTTGAATGAATGAATTAGAATGAACAAAATCAAACAGAAAAAATTTTACAAAAAGTAATATCTCACTTTTGAATTAATTTTATTTCATTCATGCAAATATTTTTTATTAATTTTTCTCAGAAGAAAGAAAAAAATAATTGTTTTCTATAGAGATACATCTTTTTTTTTAAAATCCCACTGAAAAAGAGCAAATTCATTCCGTTTGACCTAATTCTAATATATATATATATATATATATATATATATATATATATATATATATGCACCGAAAAAAAATTTCCCTTAAAGCAAAAGAAATTTACACGTATGATCTTCCGTGGAAAATATCGCCAATGTTTAAAATAGCTGAAAACGGCATGAGTGCTCAGTCATTTTTTCGAAGTCTATTTTTAGCCTCGTTGGCCTCCCATATTTAACTAATTCAACCGTGGGATTAGAAACATTTGATATTTCGCTTCAAATAAATGTTTTAGTTAGCCTTTTTGCTGTTATACGAGAAACTAAATTCCAAGATTGACTTGAGTTGTAGATTTGACTTGAAAAAAAAACAAAAAAACTTGTTTATTAAAAGTTAATCAGCGAAACGTAACGATGTCAAACTTTGACAACAACAAAACTCCTATAAAATAAAAGGGCATCGTAAATACATTTTAGAAGTTGATCAATTCATACATCCCAATAATAATCACTAATTCTCTTCGTTATGGCACGAGAAAAAAAAAGGGACTATCATTGTAGTTGAAACCTAAAAAAAGCTGAATGATGAATACATACCTGCCATCCTCGTAGCCGATAAGTATCTGTTTCTATATACGGCATTACAGACTCAAATGTCGCTTCTTGCAAGAGTTACCTCGCTTGCATCACAATTAATTCCCCTTATCGCCTATGGTATTTGCGGAAATAGCTCAGTAGTCGGAGCATGAAGTTGAGAAGTCTTAGGTGAAAAGTGTCAGATAGTCTACACTTATCATCATCATCAGTCTTTTAACGTCAGTCGTTGGACATAGATCTTCCCCAGGATTCGCCACACTTCTCTATCGTGGGCGTCGCGGAGACAGTACTTTTTTAATTTGTGTAGCTTGTCTCTCCATCTAATACTTTGCTGGCCTCGGTTGTGCATGTGATCTCTGGGGATCCGTGTCGTGAGTCACGATGTCCATCGGTTGTCTGCCATTCTTGTAACATGGCCAGCCCATTGCCATTCGAGATTTTTGATGGATTCTACGATGTCCCTGACTCCTGTCTCCACCTGGATGTATTGTGCTGTTTTGTGGTCTCTCCATATATAGTTCTTTATTTATAAAGTTTGTATAATTCTTTCATGTGCAAGTTGCATGGTTCTCAGTTTGCAGGTCTGTCTCTTGATTAGGTTCTATGTTTCAGCTCCATGAGTGACTATCGGGAGAATGCAAAACAAACAAGGAGATCCCATTAATCCTGAAAGGGATGGGGGTACGACCAATCCATCCTCCCAATAGTAAACACTAGTTCGTTGTTATGTGTTCACCGAGAAGGAGCAACTAACTTCAGAGAAAGAAAAAGACCTCTTACCTTCCTGTGGCTAGTTCGTGTACTTATGGATGGATACTGTAAACCCTTGGTTATTTTAGTTAAAATAATTTGACTAGTAAAATGAATGAAAGATCGAAACTACAAGCCGTTGGCAATTTTCTCATACGAAGTTTTCTTCTCTCACCTCCTTGATTACACTTGATTGGAGCAGTGAATATTCAACTGTAAATACTGATCACATTTATTTGCAATAAAAAATTTAAAATATGGCATCGGTCTGAAAGAGGCAAGGGTGGGGGTCCTCGTACGGTCCGGAAAAAGTATCCATCGGGAAATCCACCCAACTTGAATTAATCAGGAAAGGCAAAGTAAATGAACAAATCTAATGTAAGTTTAATTACTTCTGTTTTCTTTCGTGAATTCTACAATTTCTTTTTCTTTTCTTTTTTTAAATCAATAAAAAAATGTTTTGGGGGTTTGTTTTCTTTTTACACGCATCTCGAATTTATCAAGGGAGGAAAAGTATCAATCAAAATATAATTTGCCCATATGGTTTCCAGGAAAATCTTATAAGGGTTTATTAAAAACTTCTGCACAACTTAATGAAGATGGTCCCTGTTAAAAACCCCGAGTGCGAAATTGAAGGAATTATCGGATCAAAACAATTTAACAAAAAATTTATCCAAAGCTAAAAATGAATAATATATTTATTTCTGTTTTTCTTTTCCACATTCGTAATCCCTTCACAGCATAATTTTCCATTCGTCAGAAGAACTCGTCCATCGATTTTCATTCACTACAATGCCATATTCTCTCAACAGGACTACAATATTCCCCCGTGAAATAAATAAAATTGAAATATTTACAAGATGAGAATGAAGTACTGAAGGTTGTACTTCTCTAATCCGACGCTCTGTGATATTAAATCAGTTGTCATTAGTTTGAAGTGTGATTAAGCGATTCAAACAGATTCATTGAAACGAATATGTAAAGTCCAAGTTATTTCCCAATCAAAACATCTTTCTTTTTTTAAATATCTATGAAAAAATTAGTGTGAATTAGTTATATTTTAGGGTTATTCTTGGTAAAAATATAAGTCTGCGAATGGAAATAAAAAGTTGCCAAGAAGACCAATATTTTCCCATTTTTCCAGTTTACATTTCCAAATAAGGTATTTGTACGGACTATTCTATTCTTTGTTTGAAATAAGATAGACTTTTTTTTTCAGAGACTTATCTTTAAATTCAATAAATCTCAATCTCTAATAGATTTTATAAATAGAAGAAATCATTAAATAATCACATTGAAACATTTCTTTCCGAAATTTGGAATCAAAACATTTTTTTAATTAATATCTAGTAATGAGTCGATTAATTGGAAGATTTTTAAAATCTAGATGGTTTCCTTTGCGTAAAGATTTTGGAAAATTTTCCCACGCAAAACTTACGATTTTTTTTTTATTCTATGTTATAACTCAAGTCTGGCGACTTCGTTGTTTCTTTTTTCCACCAGTTATCTATTTGTAGTATTCATACGGGGTCATCCTGGTGCCACCAACATCAAATACTTGCTTTCTGACGTCCATATTCGCTTTTTAATAGGAAAAATATTTCTATTTGACGATTCATTCTAAACAATTTCTATATACGTCTGGCGTGCATAAGAAAATTACTTCAACTAGTTATTCAATAAAGAGTTGCTTCCCTTCGACCAAGCGGACGTGATCGACACAGTAAGAAGAAAGAGAACAAATTCCTCAAAAGAAAATAAGTCGTCTTTATAAACCGAGTTGCTCAGAAGCTCTTCCTAACAAAAATAAACAAATTAAGATCCTTACATGCACACGAAAAAATATTTTCCGAGTGTTTTGTTTTGCTCTGTATTGAATGGTTCAGTCCGGTTTCATACTTGTCATGTCTTAACATTAGGTATCATTTCAGTGGCAGTTAATATCTCATATCGTTGTCATTTTACTCATTCTGTACTTTACCCAGCAACTGTTATGTTAAATTGAAAAGAAAAAAAAAAAAAAGAAAATGGTTCGATAAATTCCATTATCAAGATCAGTGCCAATTGTAAGGAATTTCATATTTCACCAATGTTTTGTTGGGAAGGGCTGCTAACCATACAATTATTTGTGCACCCATAAAAAGTACGACTTAATACAGTAAAAATGAGAAAAAGAAATAGAAATGCCCCTTAGAATAATGCAGATTAGTATGGGACCCAGCTTTCCCATTAAGAACAGTCACTATTTTCCTGAAAGCAATAAACCTTACTCAGGGTAAAAAAAAAAAAAGTAGGGTTTCAAAGACTAAGTAACAATTGAGTTGGGAAAGCACTTTTCTCGAGATGAAAAAATGTGATTATATAGGAAGGAAGGAAAAGAGAAAAAAAGGAAGAGAAAGAGCAAGAGAGACGTACTAGAAGTGGTTTAATCATTGTCACTCAAGTGTTGGGTCAGCTGCAAAGATGCTGATGTGACTGGCAGCTGGTTTGTATATTGATGCAGTAACATACAAAGTTGATGAAGATTCAAGGTTACAAACCAAGAAGTAACATTCATTTATGCAGTCCTGCTTCAGTGAAGTCTTCATTTCTTAACTGTTATGCTTTTGTAATAATAGATTATAAGAGGCTAAGATAGACCCAAGATAGCTCAGGTGAAATCTTCAACAATTCTTTGGGTACTTCCCAGTAATGTGTACACCACACATTCAGTAGTTAGCTCCCTTGTAAATCTTGAGAACTTTTTTTCTTTGAGAAGCTATGAATTAGTAATAATGTTGTAGTTTTTGTTCACCCAAGTTGAGGACACTTTAGCAACTTGGCTGTTATCCATTACGAGATGCCTTAACGCTTAACTGTACATGAAGTTGATAATTATTTTTTCTCATGATTAATGAAGGCTAACCATTGAGTAACCAAGATCAGATCAAATTGTGTTCTTTCATCAGTTTTCATTATGTTATCTAACTTGCTGTTTCTTATTTTAAAAATGATTCATAATCAACAACTGGTCTTCTAAGAATGAAAATGTGTCACTATACAAAAATACCAACAGGCAAGCCTTATTGAACACGAAAATGCTAACAATTCCAACACAAGACAAAGACTCACTATTTTCACTGATGAAGGCTAACATCTATGGTATACTTCAAGGATTTGGTCCTGGGGACAGTCCAGTTATATGAATAACAACTCTACTCAGATCCAACCAGGATATACAAATACTATCAGATTATATAAGCTTTTCCAGATTGTTAATTTTGTTCATCATGAAAAAGAATGATTGCTTACCTAGGCATCCTAGTATCTCATATTAGCTGTGGATTCAAAACATCCATATCACCCCACTATTCTTACTTATACCCTAGAAGGTGCTGCAGGTGATCTCATAGTTCTTTGTCCCATCAATACAAACTAGTTTTCTGGTAGTATCCATACATCAGGTCTACAAGTTGGCTCCTGGCAGTATATCATTATAAGCCATGTCTATTTATATTTGCCACTGTAATACTGATCTGGCATTGTTTTTTCCCCTCCATTTCCTGTGTATGCAAGCTTCCACAGTCTCCCAACTGACAGCATTAAATATTATAGACCAGTCAATATAAGCATGTTTTCACTATACAAAAAGGAAAAAAAAAACTATCATGACAACCCATTTGAGAAAATCAAGAATATCATCCAATTCATATCTTCAAGTGCCCAGTCAAAATGTGCATGTTTGAAACTAGGGCTTGGAAAAATTCTGATTACTTTTCTTCACTATTACCTGTTTAGATAGTTCTAAAAGGCAGATAATTTGAGAGACTAAGTAGAAAGATCTTTTTCCATCTAATTTCTCAAGTACTGAAAAAAAAAAAAAAAAACCTCAACACTGCACTACCTTATATGCTGACTACAATATTTGGTGTCAACTTCATACAATGGCCAGTTGTCAAGTAATGACAGCACTCACAAAGGTGTCATAAATTTTAGTTTGATCACTGTTGCCAGATTTTTTTGTTAGCAAGTAAAACATGGTAGTGATTCAAACTAATTTAACTCAATACAAGTCCAATAGTCCAGCCTTTTCAAATAGGACCCAAATTTGAAGTTTTGTTCATTATAACAATGTGTTTATATCTATCCTCAAGATGTTTCAGACACGTTTTAATAATCTTATCTGGAACATTACAATAACTTGATCAAATGGTCAATTCAATCTGCCTCAGGAATGATGGAAGTTCGAACTTGAATGCACATTATTGGGATCAGTTTGGTATCAAGTGTTTTAGATAATGTTGGCAGCAGGTTATTAGGCAATAATTTACATCGTTATTAGGAACTTCATACGAAAAATTGTTTGGGATCAATAACAATAACCAGATAACATAATGAAAGGTTAGCCCCGTAATGACAAAAGGGAGATTCTAGAATTTGGGCCTGTACAATTTTACCCCCTCCCTTTTTATAGAAAATTGCTATTTATGGAGCCAGTTTCCATTTGCTATTAATTGTAGTACAGGCTGGGTGAAAAGAAACTCCCTATTTGAAATTCTAGATCCCCTGTTTATTCCCAGTGAGGAAATCCAGGTACATGATAATTACATAACATTTCTAATAGAGACTCACTTCTAACCCCTCTTACAAATTTGATACAAAAGGAAGTGCAAACTTACAGATCAGTCATGGGGTGATAGTCAGTGAGCTAGTCCGATAGACCAGCTGCCTACATAGTGAGTTCAATCCTCACCAAGTGCCACATTACAGTGACCTTGAATCAGACCAAATTTTGCTAGTTAATCTTGCATGTCCTAGTTACAACACCAATATCTACCAGATAAAAGATTGGATATTGTTGTAACTGCTCAATATTAAAAGGAGAGACCCATCAAGATATCTGTCTACGTAAAATTGTCAAAAGCAATGAAGTTATTCGATAAGTAAATAGGATATATTGAAGTAACCAGCTTTTCCAACAGAATAAGATGCTCCACAACATATAAACTGAAAGATCTTCCCTGCATAAAACCCAACATTCCTTCAATCTAGGAAATATGATTTCAATTCATACTAACTCCTTCGTGTAGCAATCATTCCCAAAGAATATTTTTGTTTCCAAATAAAAACATGATTAAAGAATAAAACAAAACAAGTAAATGTTTTTCACATATTTATTTATAATCCTGGATTGATTCAGTAATTCCTGGAAAATAAAAACAAGTCAGTATTAAAAACAAAACAAATATAATAATAAAAAAACAATTCAATCAAGCCCCACCCCTAACTCAGTAGATGATATATACCAAAATAGAGCAAGAAATCAGTGCATTTGACCAATAAATGGTGCATACATATTAGCATTATTATGAAGTAAAATACTGCAGAGAACCTAAACAGATTTTTACTGTAATTTCTAAGTAAAAAGTGCAGGGTTTTTTCCTAAATGGTAGGAAAGCTGTACTAATTCTTACATCACATGCAAATTAGATAATAACATTCGTTACTTGATAAACCCAGGGCCATACTAATCATTTTATATATCAAACTTCTAACATGAGCATTCTCCCTTTTATAGCCATGCAAATTGAATTTACAAAATTGTTCACAAAAACTTGGCACTTGAAGGATTAAAATAAAATTCAACTTGAAATGTATATTTTTCATTTGCGACTTGCTTCATATCAAAATAAAAATTACAGATGTAAAAGGAAAGAGTTATTCCAGTGGAAATACTTACTTTGCAATGATACCATCTCGTTTGGTTAAACGAACAAGACTGTCATCTGACTCACCCTGTGAACACAAAACAGAGTTTTTATTTTCTCACCAGATATTCAGGAAGGGAAGAAAGAAGGGGGAAAAAAAAAAAAGCTGTTTGCACAGGAAAAATATTCACTTGTTAAGCCTCTAATGCAATTCATAATGCTCATCAAAAACAACTGTAGGAAACGTCTTGAAGAATTTCTCAAGAAAAACCTATCACAAGACACCTCCAAGATTACTGTACCAAAGCTTTGACTCCACTCGCAGGTTGGTTCCACGAGAGGCAACACTCTTTGGAAGACTATTCATGTTAACCAAGCTGCAAATATTAAAATCGGTTCTTTAATTATATATAGTATTATCTAATAATGCGAATCTAGTAAATCATTGTTTTCATAGGCTCAGCCATTGTTAATTGTCAGCATGTTCTACACCAGCCAAGTGGTTGGGACCTTATTTTTGGAACTTTGGATCAATGTTACATTATGAAGGAGCGTTTGAACATCCAGAGCTCCAGGGAAGGTCGGCCAGCTCCAAAAAAGAGATCAGTAATTTTGCCCAGTAGTTCTTGATAGACTATCTTCCAAGTTCAAAACCTTTTTTTCTCAACTCATGGTTCCAGAAATTTAGGTGTCAGCACAACCTCTAGTTTACAAGCTGCCTAGGTCAGATTTGGGGGAAGTTATACATTGCAGACATCACATCCCAGAAGGTATTGAACAATGTCAAAGGGTAGAACATGTATCATGCCTCATTCCATGATAGATACAACTACAGAAGTGTAAGCATTAGGATTACATCCACTTCATTTTCAGAATCCAAATAGAGAATGAACGAAGTCACATTTTGATTATGTCTGCTGAAAATCCTGGAAATTCAGGGATGGGGGGGGGATCAACATAAAAAAAATGCGAATAAATGAAATGTTCAAAAAACTGATGACTCACCATTTGCCTGATCTTTCCGCAAATAGCATATGTCTTGTTTGTGCCAGTCATTCGACCTGTGGTTTCATCAACCTGAAAAGATCAGATGTTCAAAAACAAATCTATAAAAGGAAAAATTTTCAAATTCGGTTACTATCAAGATTCGATGCTTGTTGATGTTGCAAAACTCAATAGAAAAGCATACATTCCATCACAAGAATTATAGGATCGTTGCAAGTCCTCGGGGACCCCAAAATCAAACCTCCCACCCACTCTTCCATAACACCTGACTTGTTTTATGCCAGAACTATCATCCATTGCATTCAATTTGACATTTATTTAATTTATAAAATATATGAAAGCATCTGAAGCCTTTTGGTGTAGGAATGTGTGCAGTGCAATTTTCAAAGGATTTGAAAATCTTTTTATTAAAAGGGTTACTCATTTTATGGAGATGACATATACACAGTTAACTCAACACACCAACTGATAGGTTACCAAGAAAAAAAATCTATGGCACATTGGGAGGGGGTAGACACAGAGGAAATACAAGTTACTTCAAAATAAAAAGCAACACTAAAAATGTCAGAGGTGCTTGTCCAGACAACTCCAGTAGAGAAATTACCTGAAAGTTTTCCTCTAATTTCTGTTCCAAAGATTTGGCCCTGATCACAGAATAAGCAAGTGAACAGGAATTTGACTTTGGGATTAACTTTCATTCTAGGATATTTTGAAATACGTGTTCACAAAATTCAACTTCCAAGTAACTTTGCAAATAATGATTCAGATCATTTGCATTTAGACTTAATTGGGATCAATTTGATAAGTGAGTAATTTGTACCAATCTCTCTTAAACCAATATTAAATCAGTACAGGTCGAACCTCTACTCTGGCATTCTGTGGTCCAACAACTATAATCGGACACATTTTGAATCTGCCGCGAATGGTTTGCAAATCTGTCAGCAGTGCAAGGTTCTCAACTTAGTTCTGATGTTTTGGAGACAGCCCTGTCCATTTGATATATTCAGTTGTAATTTAGCCCTTCAGGATGTCACCCAAGAGATGCTGAAGAGGATGTTAATGCTAAAATATGTAAGCATAAAACATCAACCAGGCTTGAAAAGGTGAATTTATAGAGAATATCAGATCTGTGAAGATTTTGTGTAATTACTATTAGGTGGATTATCCATGTGGAATTTAGAGACACGCAAATTTTCAAGTTTTTTGGTCTGAAGGGGGGGGCAATTCTTGTAGTTTGGCAATGGCCAAGTCCTCAGCTTGGCAGATGAAAGATTCTACCAGTAATAAATCAAGGCATGAACTACGCAGAATAGATTCCTCAATTGGCAACATGTCAGTACAGCACATTAGTGACAACATCCCAATTTCTCCAGATCAGCTTAATAAAAGTGGTTTTACAGGATTTAAAAACTTTGTAAGAACCCCTCTTGAAACAAATTTTGAATTGGTATTTTACACCTGTGTTTTTCTGGGATCAACACCAGTAAGCACCTGAACAAAAAGAGGAATCAAAACAATTTTTAAAACAAGTTCCCAAAACTAATTTTAACCGGGGGGGGGGGGGGATTCTGGTCCAACCCTACACTAAAAAAATAAATGAAATAGATAACACCAAGAGGGAATGTTCCACATAAAATCAATGAATTACATAAAATTCACAATAAGCCCATAAGAAGGGCCAACATATATAGTAGCATAATGTAGGAGTCCACTGTCAGAGGTGCTTGTCCAGACAATTTCAGTAGAGAAATTGCCTGAAAGTTTTCCTCTAGTTTCTGTTCCAAAGATTTGGCCCTGATCACAAATTATAAATGTGAACAGGAATTTGACTGACTTTGGAATGAACTTTGATTGTAAGATATATTTGAAATGCATTTCGCGAGTGATGAATTTTCGTAGCATCAAGATCATATTGGGTTGGGATCAATTTGACATATCTAACCTATTTCAAACCAATATACTAAGAAAAATAAATAAAAAATAAAAAAATCTTAAATCAAAGCAAAATAGATTTCTCAATTGACCACTAGTGTCAGTACAGCATGATAGTGGCAACATTGGCAACATTATACTAATATCTTCTAATCAGAGAATAGAAGTGTTTTTTTTTTAATGATGGGTCCAACAAAACAAATTTTGAATGTTTATTTCATCTGCAATAATTTTTTTTGTGAGATTAACACCAGTAAGCACTTAAATGGAAAAAAGAAAAAAAAAAAAAAAGGCACCAGGACTATTAAATGGATAACACAGATCGAATATTTTAGATTAAATAAATATATAAAATATATAAGTGCAAAAGAAAGGCTTATATTGTATACAGTAGCATTATGAAGGAGACACTTGTCAGAGGTGCTTGTCCAGACAACTCCAGTAGAGAAATTACCTGAAAGTTTTCCTCTAGTTTCTGTTCCAAAGATTTGGCCCTGATCATAAATTAAGCATGTGAACAGGAATTTGACTTACTTTGGAATTTCAAAAAGACATTGGAATACATATTAGTGTCAGAAAGTTTCTACCATATATGCTGGCCTAAGGCAATGGAGGCATAAAAGTTCAAATTTCAAATTTCAAGGTATTCAAGCTTAAGCCTATGTTTGCCGTACAAGTAAACCCCTCAACATAGAAATCAGAACACCACAACAACCCAAGATTAAATTATTTACAATTAATTATTCCACAAAACTGCTCAGTATTGTAAATCCGAGGTGGTGCCAGTTGGCTGTCCATAAGATCACTTTGTTCCACTATCATGCACCCATATTCAAAATTTGTAAACGATCAAGTTACGATTAGTTTTGAGTGAGTGATAAGCAAGTTATTCCACTTGTTTACCTCTCTGTGGTAAAAACTCACATCTTATATCAAACGTTGGTCAGATCTTTCAGGCTCTAAGTGTGTACTTATCTAACAGTTTAATCAAAACAAATGAGAGGAAAACGTAATCATTTGTATCCAGTACTATGTTATTAGATCTATGAAAATAGAATACCAAGAAAACCAATTCATTAACATAGTTTAAAGAGCAAGGAAGCAACCTAACTTTTCAGCAGATTGAGAAACAAATTTTTAAAAATCAAATTACTAATATTAGGAAAGGCGGTCAGGTGAATTTTAGTTGTGCAAGTACTACTCAAAGTTTTAAAATATAAAGGACATTTTGCAGGGCACAAAATACCTTATTTGACCAAGTCTTCAAGGCAATTGTTTCTATGGTTGATCAAACAGGCTGAATTCAGCAGAACATACATTTCAAGCTGTGTTGCCAATCTAGCTCCTTTGGACCAAATTCTGCTTTTTTTCCCCTTCCTTGTCCATAAATTCTGAATCTTGCTACTAGCTTCATATCTTGTTCTAATTAATATTTACTATCAAAAACATTAGTCCCCAGTCAAGTGTAATGACAGCAGTAATATTATTGCAGGATTAGTTACTGAGGCCGCCATGAAATATCAATTCCGTTGCACGATGTAAAATACCCCGAAGACAGGAGCATAACCTAGGGTAATCAAGAATAGTTTGGAGAATCTGGATCAAAAGATATTTATTTTCACATGGGAGAGATCGAGGTGTCTTAATAGACCATTAGCAGGCGACCTTGGATCACAAAAACTTCGGTCATAACAGTGTTTACCATACATTGGTATTGAGAAAAAAAACAAAATAAAATAAAACATATCAATTGACGGAAAATCAAGGAACAAGATCATTCAATAGAGGAAAATGTTTTGTGATAAGGAAATCTCAATTGATTTCTATGACATGGTAGCAATTTGGTCATTTTCCAATCATATCTGTCGCGTACCTGACTGAACCCCCTAATAATATAATGTACGAAATTCGTCATAAGTTTTTCATAAAATGAAAATGAAAAATCATCAAGACTCATCCCGATTTTATTTACCAAAGCTTTGACTCCACAAACAGGTTTTGATTGTTAGTGGCAACACTCTTTGGGTATCTATTTTGAAAGAAACTTGAGATATTTCGATGTTTTCATCAGTTTCACTTTTTAAAAGATTCCCATAATCTAATCACACCAGCTGTATTGATTATAAAAATTGAACCAACCTAAGGTTGGGGGGGGGGCTGGAAAAGCTGGCGCTCGATTCCTCAAATGACAGAAATTCTAAAAAGTATCAACTTCAATTTTACTGAAGCCAATTCAATATCAACTGGAGAAGAAATATACAAATAGTTATCAACTCAAATGGCTATTTAGATGTGATTAACACAGTATCTGTTCAAAAGTAGCCTGACTTCATGGTGTGTAGAGCAGCCTACCACAATTGTCATGTAAAATAATTTTCTATCCATCAGCTTTCAAATATTTCAGGGTTGCCAATTTGGAGATAAAATATCAAAATTTCGATAATCCCCCAGAGTAGAAGTTAAGGTAGATAATTTATAGGAACCAAGATCTATAATCTGCAATTTTATATTATATTTCTTATGAACCCACTATTCCAATAAACTTTGAACAGGACACTGCATTGCCCTGTGTACTGATTAATTTCAACTTCATACACCAACAGCCTGTTTTCAAGTTATTGCCATGCATGCATACGCACCAAGAGATTAGTAATAGTTAGATGTTTAGTTGCTACAGAAAAGGAATCCGAGCACAGTGATAAAAATCAACCACGTATCAAGAATTCCTATTCCACGAGTGGGTTGGGTTACCCTATAGGTACCTGTCAACTCTCATATTGATAGAATTACACTAACTAGGTTGCTGAAAAAACAACTCCATTCTGAAGAAGAAAAAAAAATAAAGGTCTATCACTGACTTGAATTCAGCTGGTAAGTTCAGAACTGAAATATTCTAGAATCCAACCAAATAACTTCATGTGTGAGCCTTCAAGACAAATTTCTTTTAAATGTAAGAGACAAGTGAACAAAGAATTCTGGCCTCGGGTCAAATTATTGCTATCATCAAAAATAATAGAATGTTGGAGGTTTGTTCTTGGGAGTTATTCAAAGAAGTAATAAAACAACCCATCAAGACTTATCCAAGTTTTATTTACCAAAGCTTTGACTCCACTAACAGGTTTGGATTGTTAGAGGCAACACTCTTTGGACGTTCCTAACCTGAACAGGCAGTTTCTGCTCCTTTTAATAACAGCTAGCTAGCTACAGATGATCACAGCTAGCGAATTCCTCATACCATCAGCATTATCTGTCCATATTAACAAAATGAAAACAAAATATGTGCCTACTCAGAACAAAATCAATTTCTAGAGAGTTTACTTCCAAACAAAATTACAGGAACATTAATAGTTTCCTCATTACTATCAAAGCGAAAATTTTATCAGAGACCTGCTGGAGGATAAAAAGTGTCAAAGGGGTGATTTCAACTCTTATGTAGGGGTTCTATGATCAAAATTGGGTGAACTACCAACCTGGGTATAAGTATTATTTATCTTAGAAGTTATTTGCTTAAGTGAGAATTTATATACACTATAGTATGAAGAATACTTGACCCCCGCCCACAAAAAATTTTCACCCTTTTACATTAAAGACTTTCATGCAAGTGAAAGGAAAACCAAAAAAAAAACTGTAAATGAAGAATCAAATCTTGATTTCATAGATAGGATTCAATTTTATCAGTACTTACATCAGCTACGTTGATTTGCACAGAAGCATGGTCCTTAGCAGCTACAATTCTGTTGCTGGCAGAACTGGAAAGAAATGAGAATAAAAACAGTCATATATATTTCCTCGATCGATCCATTCTACACACTCATTTTAAATCAACACTTGGCTACATCGTAGTATAGAGTCTCGGATTATCGCAATTGTTGTAAGGGAATCCGAACGATGCAATCTAATCCAACAAGAACATGTCGAGAGTAAAAAAAATCCAAAAAATATATAAGTAAACTCTCCATCAACTATCACAATTATAGACTCATTTATTTCATCATCTAGAGGGGAGCAAACAATCTAATAAAAAAAAAAGGGAGTTGTATAAACTATTAAATCGCTGTCCATTTCATTTACTTCAATCAAAGTACAACACGTATATTTTTGAAAATGAAAAAAGATCACCTAACTCTCGCAACCCGAGCATTTCATTTAAGAGGAAACTCTTTTAAAGAAATAAAATCATAGAATTCATTTTTTCTCAAAAAGGAGAGAGGACTTAGAACAGATTATAATTTCCATTTCAGAAAAGTAAACATTTCAAAAGTACAAAAAATATGAAAGTCATCATTATACTGGACCTAATTCGCCGGGGAAGAAATTGAATTTTTACAGTACCTCTCCAGCCAGCACGTGGAATTTTTTTTTTCTTCAATGCTTCGACACACCTTGCGTGTTATTGAAATAGAATTTACATAATCTCAATATAAGTTATATATAATAAAAATGCGATATAGCAATGCAAGCATCACTAGGGAGTATAACTTTAAATAACTCCTCAATTATCGATAATTATAACAGAACCGCCTAAAATCTTGAATCTGTCTAAACCACGCCGATTCTAAACGATCGAATTTCAAAAATAACTAGGAAGTATCCGAGAGGATTTTTGTTACGATGATTATATTACAATCAATTCATTCTAAACAAACAAATACAAAACACTAATGACATTCAATGCTAAAAATTAATTTTATTTCAATCAACCACGTGTGCTACATAGACGAGAAATGGAGTTCACGCTTACCATTTTCTTGGGATATACATATCCACGAAATCTCCGGCTTCGTTCTGCATGATTACTGTTTTTTTCTAATTTCTGAACTTGAAATAACTGCAAAATAACCACAATTATAAATTTCGGCACAATAAATCATCGAAAGTAAACAAAATATGACAAAATACCGAGACACTGAAATCCAACTCACGTCCTGTGTAATGGCGGCACGGAAAGGCCGTATTAGAAAAGATTTCCCGAAATGCAATTTGAAATCTCGTTTAGTCACAGGAGTTCTCGCTTTCTCACATTCGATACTAACTCAAGTCCATGAGACTCTAAGGTCATCAAAAAGTGTATTGATTATTTCAGCTGATTTTTTTTGTAATTTTGTTCGATGAATTCGATAATGAGCAACATTCCCCACCATTTTTTCTAAGAATTGCATTTTCTATGATAGTTTTCGTGTAATTTTTCACTATGCATTATACTGATATGGCCGAGGGATACGGACAAAATCCCCTTAGAACAAAAACTCCAGTACAGAATCCCTACCGGACGAAAACTACAGATGGTGAAAAAAAAATTGACAGAATTCCTTTTAAAATTTACAATACGTTTATTACAAATCCACTTTGATAGTCCAGACAACTGCAAGTTGATCGGTTAAAAAACATCAGTCAATAATGTCAACACTGTTGCACAAATATTTTTTTACTGAATTAATACTAATTGAGTGATTTAATTTGATATTTTTTTGTAAATTTGAATCCATAAAGGTTTTATTGTGATTTTATTTTTCATTCCGCACCATATATCAAACAAAGAATAAGTAATAATTTTTTTTTTAATTTATTGTAAAAAAAAAGTAATACTTTTAAACGAAATAGGTAATATTTTTGGACAATATCTTCTTATTCTTAAAATTGAAAATTATTCTTTTTAGAGACTTTGTATGATTTTTGGGGACTCTTCAAAGCTAACATTAATAGATATTGCTTAATTTAGTTGTAAAGGATTGTCCAAATATTACTAATGTCTTAGGGTATTTTGTCCATCTCATCATAACACAGTGTTTCAGTCATACTCAGGTTTATTAATAAAGTAACTGGTGTTTTACACATGGGTTTTAATACTAGAAAGTATCAAGGTTAAACATTAATTTAATGATCAAAAAATGTAATTTCTATTATCTCAAGGATTTTTCAGTTCAGCACCCAAAGATGAATATAAATCATCTAAAATTATGAAAAGAATTTTCTTAATGTATCAATATGAATGATGCAAAAAACCTACATCAAAAAATGCATTTCCTGAGAAAATGATGGATGAGGGGAAAAAAGGAATTTTTAAATTCAACGACCAAAAAATACATCAGAATCAGCTGAAATAATCATAAGTTTTTTCTAATATGTAATTCAGGTAATGAATTCCTGATAGTTTTCAATCCATAAAACCCTAATTATCTCTAGATATAATACAATATTTGAAGTCTAACATATATCTTAGATATATAAGTGAGAGGTATCCATCCGTTTGTTATGCTATAAAAAGTGCCTAAACTTAGGTGCAGCCCAATCAAATTTGGCATGCCTAATCAATGGACCTTGAGGAGGTTTTAAAACAGAAAAATATTTTTAGAGGGGGTTCTATTTACAATGTAACTATTATGCCAAAGTAGAACCGACTTTCCTCCCATATACATATCATTTATTTTATAAGTTTAGATATAATTCTTCAAGGGGTGAAAAGTGGAGAGAAACCAACCCTTAGGGAATCAAAAGTGAAGGGAGACTTTTTCCTCTGTGAAAGATTGAAAGGGACAGGGGACTTTTCCCTCTTTCAAGGTGTCGAAATTGAAGGGAGACTTTTCCCCATACGAAGGAAACAACAATGAAGGAAGACTCTCCTCTGTTAGTGGTCAAAAGTGTAGGGAAACTTTTCTTAACCTTCGAGTGGTCTCTTTGGAGGGAGTCTTTCCCACCATGTAAAGGGTCAAAAGTGATGGAAGACTTTTTGCTTTTAAAGTGACTAAAGTGAAGGGGGACTTTCTCTCTCTTTAAGGTATCAAGAGTGAACAAGACTAATTACCTCCTTCAAAGGATCAAAATTGAATTGAAAAGTTTTGAGAAAAAAAACACATTTAGACATCTTTGATATGGAACTCAACTCATAATGCAAAACTGGAGCCATACTTTCAGTTCAATATATATATATATATATATATATATATATACATAATAATTGAATAATTGTCATTTACAGACAGCTGTTTTGTTGTATTACAACTCTTCAGTGTGGCTATAGACTATCCATTATCCCATCCAGTACCACAAGGTTGGATCAAAACCTTCATATCAGACCCAGAACTGGATGGTCACTAAGGTTGAATTTAAATTGTATATTTACTCATGCACAAATTCCCCATCCATCAGAATGCTCTATTCCTAAGTTGGAAGATATATATATATATATATATATATATATATATATATACATATATGATAGGAAGTGGATTCACTACACAAGCAAGTTTATGTTTCTGTTATTGTTTGTGTAATGAATCCACTTCCTATTATTTATTTCCAGCTCTACTCTAAAACAACTTGACTTTCGAAATATAGTTGAATGTATCAAGCACTCTATGAGATAAATCAATCACATATCAGACGTTGCTTTATATTATGCTATACTGCTAACTTGATCAGTACCATATGTACTATATATATATATATATTATTGTGTCATCCACAGACAGCTGTTTCGATGTATTACATCTCTTCAGTGTGGCTATAGACTTTTCACTATCCCATCCAGTACTGCGAGGCTGAATTGAAACCTTCACTTCAGACCCGCAGGCCGATATCCTACCTCTGGACTACGGAACTGAATTCAAGCAATATATTTGTTTACACAGAAATCCCTCATCCACCAGAGTACTCAATTCCTATGGAAGAGCATTATATATATAATCCATCCATGGGATGAGTATTCAGGTAGTTTTAGAAAGTTTGTGGGTATGTCCATTTTCTCTTCCCAAGTAATGCACTGCAGCCAAAGAAGCAAAAGGATATATTCAGCATATATCTTATTGATAACCCTATCATACAACAGGCATTCCACAGAGAAATTATGTTGTACTCACTGCCATTTGTAGTGTAAGCAAGTATGACTCACTGTGTGATCTACAAGTCAGATGATGAACTTGACCATTGACAAAGATGCATGATTTGACCATAGGGTGACATGCTGGAGAGAGCAACAGCGAATAATAATAGTCTTTTTATATGAGATTGTTGAATTTGAATTACATAAAAAAATTGTACTGCATCATTATCCTTTACTGACTATAAGGTTCCAGCTTTCAAACCCCTCACTCGTGGTAAGAATGCCTGATCTAGGGGTCATTAGCAGACACCTATGGCCAAAATTATTGAATTAAGACACTCCTAAAATGCACTAGACACTAGACTGCTATAAATGTATTGAAATGCAATTTCATTTCTGACATGGAAAATAACTTTTCTTGGGAAATCCAATAGTTGAGTGTTTTGTTATGCCTAATATGTCTTTATTAACAATAATTCCGGGCCATTTATGTGCATATATACTGAAATAAAATTTGATCACACTCTAGTCACCATAGTTTAAATAAGGGTTTTTTGTAGATTTAGTTTGTATATTTTATCAAAATCCATATGTGTATGTATTCATATACATATGTGTATACATATACACAATGTGCATTCATGTACATACACATATCTGTGTATACATGTGCATATATTTATATACATACATATATATATATATATATATATATATATATATATATATATATATATATATATATATATATATATATATATATATATATATAAGAAAGAGAGAGTCTAGAAAGCTTTACAGCTTTAAGCACCAAACATTGAAAATCTTATTCAAAATTTTTTTTGTGTCATTTCAATCACTTATTTCCCAATATCTGTTAATGTAATTTATGTAATTTTCTTCATTGAGGTTAGCATAAATAAGATTGATTGAGAATCACTGGATATTTACACTCGGAAATACCTTCTATCTCACCTTCTATACACATAGAATTCATCTATTTCTGTACTTGTGAAATCTGCTCAATACTCAAGCATAAATGACAATTCTCATGCCGAAACAATCGATAATGTAGAAGGTGACAAGGGAGATAAGAAATGAACTCTAGATGATAGAGTTACCTCCCTTTATGGATAATTGCAATAATTTTCGTGAAAAGATTTACGGCTATACTTTAATATCAATTAAATTTTTTCTTTCAGGAAAAAACGCTAAATTTGTTTTGCTGACAGAGTTTATAATTTCAAATAGTGGGTAGGAGGTATCTTTATCAGCAAATATTTTGGAGGGGAGAGTCTATCGTTACGGACAGAGAGCCATGAAAATCACACTGTTCATTGGATAAAATTTATACAACTCTTAATGAAAAAAAAAAAAGCAGTAATGCCTCCAACAGAACTTTCAATAGATGATGACCCTGGAGTCAGGGATGGTTCCAAAGCCAAAGCATCATTACGAAAAAGCCTGGCCCAGCAGTTCCTCTCGATACCAATCATTGGTTCACCGTTAGTGCAGGTATGCCAGATCCATGCAGATGCAGTTTCTGACAAATCTTGGAGCCTCTTTATATGTCCTTTTTTTTTCAGAGGATGATAATCCGAGTTTAGTCAGGAATGTCAAAGCCAAGTTGGCTACAAAACCTGACATCTTACTTTGATAGGAAATCCATGGTCATTCAACCATGTCTCATGCATTGGTTTTGCAGTGTTTTGTACTTATCAAGTTTATGTTAATATGCCCAGTTGATATTTTCTGCAAAAGGAACTATGAATTCAATAGTGTAAACTTTTGAATTGACTGACCAGATCACTAAATCAGGATGCTGGACTGTTAACATGATCTCCACTGAAAAAGTGAGGCAATGTTCCAAATCTACTGAGATGCTCCAATCCATGCAACCATCGAATAATGTTGGCTTTCACTAAAAGTAGCTACTTATTTCTTTAGATAAGAAAAAAAGGAAAGATCTTTGTGGATCATCATTAATTTATGCCACTAGATTTTTATTGATTTGAATAAAAATTGAAACTAATCAAAGAATAAAACTTCAGAAATATTCAGCATGTGAAATGAAAATGTACCAGTTATTTGGGAAAAAAATTCCTTTTCATTTAGCTAAGAAGAGACAAAAAAGCAAACTTAGAATTATCCAGAATCTTCAAAAAATAGTTCAGGAATACAAAGAAAGTACAATTATTTGCTAATTTTGGGGGGAGAAAAAACAAAATTTCCCCTATGAGAAGAAGAATATATACAAATATGTACAAGTAACATTGACTATTACAGTGAAGTTTTTGAACTTTGCCAAGATATTGAAACCTTTAAAAATTCTCATCACAGATATTTCAGATTACACAAAGCAGGGTTTTTCAAAATACAGGCCCTGACCATGCTGACTAAGATGCAGGTTCACAATAAATAAATGAATGAATAAAGAGTCAGAAAAATATTGGTGACAATAAAATGATTTAGATTTTAAATACCAATATAACAATTTTATCATTACCATTGCTTTCAATGATTTATTTCAAAATTATTAAATCATAACAGTGGTAGTAGCCTTAGTATGGTTGAAAAAAGACAACAGAGGTTTAATGGCAGAGAGACTTCACCAATTTGCATGTGTGAACATTTTATGCACGCAGTGTATATATATATATATATATATATATATATATATATATATATATATATATATATCATACTGGTGAGAAATACTATGGGTCATATTAGATTCCTGTTTAAGCAAAATGAGGGTGCTAGTAATATGTATTTGTATATGATATATGTCAATAGGTTATCAGATTATTGCATGAAATTAAAATTTTAAAGAATCCCGTTATAAAGAGCTAAATGGATTGACTTACATTTTAAGTGCATTCACTTTTTCTACTGCCTTCCAAGCTAAACATTCAGATTTTCAGATGATATATTTATAAGTGGTAATACCCAAAACCTGAGAGATCCTGACCATGAGAAAGGAAAATTACTCATCCTAATACCTAGCTTCTACCATCACTTTCAAAGAAGTTTCGTTACCTGCCGTTTGCACATAGGCTCAGAAATGGTACTGCTCTCAAAGGTTAGCAGCAAAAGTCAATACATTCAGGTTTGTGCAAGCTGTTCAAATTCTCTGAACTTTTGGTAACATTTTGTATACCCGCCAATGATACAGCAAGCAGCTGGTATCATTATATGTCACAGTGTTCGTATTAATTAAAAGGGTATGCAATGCACTCTTGGAACTGAAATTTTCTTATTAAGAGAATTGAGCTTAGTAAAAATCTATATTTCTCTATTTTCAGTCATTCAAATTCTTTTTTACATCAGAATTATTATGACAACTTGCTCCACTATTATCCCTTGGTTATTGGTGTGCTTCTATTATCTGTAAACGAGTTGATCCAAAGCTAAGTAGAGTACGGGGACTTATACTAAGTCAAAACTTCAAAACCTTCCAGCATATGAACTGCAATATTGCGGAAAGTCCAGTTGACCCTGGCTGTATATTGTTGGATAAAAGTTACAATGGAATATTTTCACTTTTTAATCATTTAAAAGAAATTTAATCTTGTAAATCCACTACAAAGGTTGAAAGACCAATAGAGAAAAAATATAAGTATAGGGTAGCCTACGTATATAAAAGAGAATTTTATGCTCTCAAACTTCAAAAAGATTTTAAAAACATTTCTCCTGTTTTTATGTTTAAAGGAATGTTATTCTAATAAAATTCAATCTTTTGTACAGCATTTATTTAATTGCTGCCAAATAACTTGGATGATGAAAACCTGAATGAAATATAATCTCTGTATTAGTAATGCTTAACAAATTCTGAAAATTTGTTGAAGAAAAAAGATATAAATTGGATGAAAAAAGAAATAATTTCAATATTATTTTTATTCAGCTTATTCAAAAATATTTACACGTTTTTTTAAATTATTCATTCTGATTATGAATAATATTGGTTAAAACAAAATACGAATGAGCAGTGTATTAATTCAACCTTAGAGTAGTGGCCAAATAAGAATGCTTGAATTATATCACGGGCAGGCAACCTCCAGTCCACAGGCAACTCCTGGCCCACAGAGAGGTTTTTACTGGTCCACAAGAAAACATATATCTATCTGTTTGATAGATTCAAGGCTATGTTGCAAGAATGTCGGACAACCGCTGGACATCACGACTTACAATATGGATCTCCAGAGATCATATACAAAACATAAAATTGCATGATGATTTAGACATATTCAGAAATTATTGGCATTGCAACAACCACAATCAAGAGATCTGGGGGATCTTGGGGAAGGTCTATGTCCAACGACAAATGTTAAAAGATGAATAGATTCAAAAGATGTCTCACTTTAAATGTGTAGTGCCCACCTTTTCCAGCTAAAGAAAATCATACATATACAGAGTTATCTGCCCTTTTGAAAGGATCTACTTCTAACTCCTACATCTCTGTAGAAATGGTAAATTCCTTATCACTTCCTCTTTGATGTCTCACAGAGCTACCAATCAGATAGCTGATTGTTATCTTTACGATATTTAAACTGTGGCAGTAAATCTCTCTCCCTCTCTCTACTTGTAGTGCCCACCTTTTTCAGCTAAAGAAAATCATACATAAACGAAGTTATCTGTATGATTTTCTTTAGCTGGAAAAGGTGGGCACTACAAATGAATTACCACTAAATTGCATTCTTTAATTTCCAGTTGTCATTCTTTTTTGAGCATAAATGATTTTCTGACATGCGTCTTTTATTGATTTTAGGCAAAATATATCTAGATGTATTTAAATGAATAATTTCCATCTCTTGTGCTTTTTATAGCATTTATATATGATTTGGCCCACAGAGGCAAAAAGGTTGCCAACCCCTGGATTATACTCTCTTGCTTTTTATGATGATAAATGATACTCTACATTTTCCTCCTGATAATACTTTATATCTTATTCAATGATGTCGTTACAATCAAAAAACCTTCAATGCCCAATTAACTCTCAACAGAGAATGAGCACCAAATACATTGAAAGATTAAATGGAAAATATGATTCATTTGATCTTTACATATGTTCTTTTGATTCGTTAGTTTCATTATGATGGAAATGACTTGAACAAATTGGGCCTTTCAAAACCCAGTCACAGTACCAGACATAGAATAAGAGATCTAATCAGGTTGTGATCTTATTTAAATAGTGATATTGTCAGATACATAAAAAATATTATCTTAAGTAAATATCAGGTGGTATTCTTAACAAGTGATGCAGAGCTATGTAGCAGAATAATTTTAGTTTTGCACATTCGGGCCAGTCATTCATTCACCTGTAGATGATATGCAAGACAGGTTGTATCTCTCAAATCCAGCACTCTGTGGTCCACTGAATCACTCAGTCTAGTACATTTTGAATCTGCTGCTATTAGTGTGTGGATCTGCCTCTAAAGATCTTGGATTCAGTTTCAAACCACAGTTTGAACCACAATTCAGCAGTTTATAAACTGTGTAAAAACTTAACTGCAGTTTGAGACTGAAATGTAGTATTATGAATTTTATAACTTTCCTTGTTTGTTTTAACATGAAGTTGAAATTATTTATGAATTTTTTCTGAATGTAATAGATTATATTTAATACAACCGATTCAAAAGCATAAACAAACACAAATAATCTTTATTTATTATGATATTATAAAAATTGTAATGAAAATATATTGTTCTATTTTGCACAATATTAGACTGCCAAAATTCATTACATATTAGTATGAAAAAATAATAATAACTTAATTAACATTGACCATTCATTAAGGCTACAAAAGTCTAAAATATAAAGCAGAAACAAGCAAAAAAACAAGAGTTACAGGTATTATTATTTTTACCTGTGTCAACAAATTTGGACTGAGGTTATGTATTCACCCCTATTTGTCTGTTTGTTTGTTTGTTTGTCTGTACAATATCTCCAGAAGTTCACAATGAATTACAATGACATTTTTTAGAAGGTTGAGCCATGAGCTATGGAACAGTTGATTTAATTTCGGGATGGATCCAGAATTTTTTGCGATTTTTTTCACTATTGTGGGATAGAATAATTTTTCAGCCTTTTGGATTTGATTAAAAAAACAGTAATGAAGTCACCTCAGTGATTATAGTCGTTTTTCAAACTTGATGATATATCTCTGATGAGTAGTAATCAGAAGTTGTGGTCATGGTATAGTCTTGGATCTTAAACCTGATTTTTCAATTTTTAGGAACAATCACATTGACTGATACATACTCTCTCGATAGTTCCTAGTTAGTTTTAAGCTTTATGTTACATGAAGCAATAAAAAACCTTGTTTAGACGCATTAATGGTTGTATTATTTCCTGTTTTAAGCTTTGTTCTACCTTTGATAACATTGCAATATGTATGCAGAATGAGCTGGCAAAACTAGGGGCTTGGCAATTTTTTACATACTGAGTTCTCTTAGGAGTCAGTTCCTGTTTTCCGACATTATATATATAGCAGCAATGGCCAGGTCCCAATGCTGCAAGATTAAAGAGGTACAAATGTACTTTAAATGCAATTTATACAAACCAAGTTTTTCTTATCAATAGTTGCCAGGCTAGAAAATGAACTAAAGCAGAATAACAACTGTCGCTATGGTGTAATGGCTTGTAAGCTGGTCCAATAGTTTATAACTACCACAGCACAATGGTTATCAGGCTCACTAGTGCAGTGAGTTTAATCGTAACTAGGTACCCCAATACAGTGTCAAAGCTAACTAATGTGCAAAGTCAGCAAAGACTTTAAATCACAATCATAATATTATATTTTCCCATGGTAATTACAATATATTCAATGTTCCTTACATCTCACAAGTTGAATAGGCATCAAAGAAGTAAAATTCAGGGCATATTATACACAAGAGGTGTTTTTTCCGAGGATATCATGGCTCATAATTAGTGGTGTGCATTATATACAAGTGCATATCATAAACAAATAAATACGGTACACAGTGCATTCAAATCGAATATCCTGTATGTGCTTCCATAATCCAAAATAGACTATCTTTTGGGTATTGCTGAGTTTAGGATAGATCAAAAGATAATTCACTTGAGTTTTTTTATGTTTATTTTGCACCAATGAATAGTTTTAAAAAAGAAATGAGTCCATTTTAAGTGTATCTTTCATATTTCACAATAAACAGAACATTTGTATTCTAGTAAAACCAATTATACCTAAGTGTTATAAATAGTATTGCTGGTTTATTTTACTATAAGCTAAACTAGATACGTGTCTCTCTGGTTGACTTTTGATATTTTTTACTGCAGACAGCCAAGAAGCTATGAATAAGCAGCAGGTTGTATATCCACAGACTTACATACCTCCAAGACTGTCAAACAGTTTTAACAATCTTCATAAGAGATAAAGAAGAACAGAAAAGAAGTAAAAAGCCATAGAAATTTCTCCACCAGATTGTCATGCAGTATGACATTGTTTACACCTTCCTGTTCTACAATTAGTTCTGTTGCTGGGTCAAGCATGTGTGCCAAACATTCCTGTATTTGAGACAAGCATTCAATATCAGGGCTTACCATAAGCTTTCAACAGATGAAACAATGTGCCATCAGGTACACATAGGGAATACCTACACATAGAAATAAATATAGCCCATATTTAATTACCGATTTTTTCATCTACATCGAGTGGGTACTCAAATAGCCACCAAGACCTACCTTTAGTATATCATCATGTTCCTCAATGAAAGAAAAAAAAACGACAAAAAAAGCTTTTAGGTAGCTTTGGGATTTGCATCATGCTTGAAATAATTATATATTTCCTACATATTTCCAACAGTCAGTGTTCAAGCCTAGATAAAAGCTAGGATTTTAACTGCTGATTCTGGCAGACCCTCCCCACTTGAAAGATTGGTAGAATAATCTTCTCACCCACATTTCTCCCATCTGACTTTGAGCTGGATTAAGCTAAGCTTTGTGAATACAGGCACACCACCAATTTTCTGGTAACAGATGATTTGGCATTTCTTTCAACCCAGACACAATTACAAGCAGACACTTGAATTTCTTGCCGCTCTCACACTAGTTCATCAAGTAGCCACAGGTAGTATTGTGTGTGGAGCCATCTCTCAATATAATTGTTTATACCTTGGTGGTCGTTATTGCTCCATTGATTTTGTAAAATTCCTAGCCTAATTTGCTTACATTTACCCCAAGCAATGTGCAGGTGTCAGTGGTGGTGTTAAGCACAAACACAAGTCAATATCAATGCATGAAAAGGTAGAAAGGTTGAGAAAACTCAACTGTGGTGTTTCAGTACAGATGCTGAGTAAGATACATTGACTCATAAACTGTACATGATACTTGTATTTGTTTGATTAATATGCCTCTACCTGTTTTGTTCGTATCAATACACTGTATTGATTAATATAACGCTGGTGATTGTTTGCTTGGTTATGCATCTTATGACTGGCTAAACAGCTGGATATTGGTGGCTGAAGATTAGTCTAAAAGGGTAACTTGATTCAGGGACGAATACAGAATAAGTGATGCTAACCTCCAAGGTCAGTAGAGGTCATCACAGGTCAATCTAGGGTCAAATTTCTGGCCACACAGCGAAAAAGAACAACTTACATCTCATTGCATAATTTAGAAACATTCTGGTTGTAGGTGTTCATGTATTGATTATTTATTCCTAAAAATATCAGTGGAGATGATGGTGGCCAAGTAGTTAGCTGCATGGGAAATGGAATTGGCAAGTCGTGTTCAATCTCTGACTGAGATCTGCATTCACTTTGCACAAATGCTCTTGGGGAAGGCATTAAATTCAAAAAAGTTCTTGATTAAAAAGAATTTTCCTACAGTAATTATGTAAATTTGTACAATATTTTATAGAAAATTTTTTTTTCAAGAGACTTTTTAAAAATTGTAAGAACAGGATTTTTATTTTAGGTCCTTTATTTGTTAATTTATGTTTATGTTTTTTTTAAAATTTTATAAAAATAAAATAAAACTCATCTCTTAATTGCTTGGAAGCAACAATTCTGATGGAATCAACATTCTTGGACCAACTGAAGATTGTCTGAAATTAAATATCTAACAGTCATGTGCATACTCAGTTGGTCAGAGGTATATTATTGAATTGGTGTGGCAGAATGGATAATCTAGCTCAGTTCTGGAACCAAGGGGACTGGAAAATCAGTGTTGTATCTGTACTAACAACTTGAAGTAGTTAAACAGGTTATAATTTTTGTCTTTTTTGTGAATTGTTATCTAATATGTGATTTATAAGACCAATGTTTTAACTACCAAATGATTTTAAAAGAGAAGTAAAAGTCTTATCTATGCTATTGATTTTAGCAATGTTTGATTTAATTTCGCTATTGATGTCTGAAGAAATAAACAGGATTCTTTGCTGAATTAATGTGGGCTGGTATCATTCATTTACTAAGTGTAATATTGAAACAGACAAATGTTTTCCTAAGCATTACATTGGATTATTTTCTTTGAAAACAAATGCAAAAAAAAGATATAACTGGACAATTCTGTAAGTTGTATATATAGAACTTTATGAGTGGATTTTTAACATCTTTTATTTAGATATATTGTGTGACAAAGCCTGAAACTGGTAATCATTGACGGGTATGTCTGACCTCGCAAGTATGTAAAATCTGTGGAAACTTTTGAAGAAAGGAATTGTTAAATTCATCAAGAAAAATTGTGTATTGTGTAATGAACAACGTGGCTTTAGAGAGAGGAAAATCTTGTCAAACGAATCTGTTCATAATGCTCAAAAAAATGGACCAAGTCGTATGCTGAGGGTGTTCCTTTTGATATGTTATACCTAGATTTCAAAAATATCCTTTGAGTAAGTAACCCACTGCAGACCAATTTATAAACTGCAAAGATGTAGCATAGTTGGCTTACAAACTTGTTGGTTGGAAGACTACCTCCAGGGAAGGAAACAGAGAGAGCGAGTAAATAATTCTAAATCTGACTGGAGACGTGTAAGTAGTGGTGTGCCATTGGTGTCAGTGCTTAGACCAGTAATATTTTTATTGTTATTAATGATCTACCAGATACAATGAACATGTAAAAATTATTTCAGATGATACCAAGTTATACTTTCCAATCTTGTTGCCAGTTAACCAAGTAAGAGTATTGGAGGATCTAAATATATTAATGTTGTGGTCAAGAGAATGGCTATTAGCTTAGATAGATATGAAGTGTTACATGTAGGAAAATGAAATCCATGTTATTATTACTGTATAAACAATAATACACTAGACACTGTAAATGATGAAAAGGATCTTGGTATAAATTATCATTTTCCAAGTATATTGCTAGTGCTGCTGCTAAGGCGAACAGAGTTATAGGACTGATTAAGCATACTTTTTCATGTATAGACAAGGACTCGTCCCTTATACTATGTATGAGTTATGTCCATACACAACTCAAGTATTGTAAACTTTCTTTTTTTTTTCACAATAAAATAACTGTTTTAAATGTTGTATACATATCCATGATTTTGAAAGAAAGAAAACATTGGAAATGCATGTTGGTCATATTTCAGATTCAATATCAATCCTTTGAAGCATGGTTTAAGTTCATACATTTTTTTTAAAAAATCATCATTTCCAATAACTTTCACAAAGCTATTACAGTTGTCAGAATATTTGATTATATTGTAAATAAAAATGATAATGTAAAGGGTGTTTTGACTAAATGATAATATCCATAGTAAGATTTATTTGAAACTCACAGGAAGACCTTAACTGTGAAATGGACTGAATTCGAAGGTAGGTAATACTACAAAGTCTGTTCTAGAAAGTATCCAGCCATTTGATATTATTCCAAAAAAAAAAAAAATAGCCTTCTTAGGGCTATGGCACCTTAGTCCTCTTCAAAGTTCTACTTTTGGGATTTCACCCTTTTCACTTTTCAGAAGCCCTCCTTCAGGATTGCCATCAGCTGCATCGTTTTTAATCTTGTTCACAGTTTGAAACCTGTTTGGGAAAAGCCAGAAGTTGCAGGGAGCCAAATCTGGACTATATGGGGGGTTGGGGGGCGTCAACAAATCTGGATGATCTGATGTTCCGCACCATATATCAAAGAAACACTGAAAACTTAAAAAAAACAATAAAAAATATCTTAAAAATGATGAAAAAAATCTTTAAAAAATCTGCTGCAGGCACAGTTGGATCTAGAGCAGCCACTGCTTAGCAACAAAGCCAGGTGTGAGGAAAAAGAGTAGAAGGATTATGTTATGCTAATCTTCCTATTGGATACGTCCTACTTGTTTTGAAAATCAGCATTTGAAATCTTGGCTTTTACCTGAGTTTGAACACCGATCTCTGGAGCAGGTGGAAAACATAAATATTTCAATAATTGCAAATCTCTGTTTTGTACAGCAAAAAGTAAAATGAGAATAAGAAGATTGTCTTATACCAATCTTCCAAATGGATACATCCTACCTGTTTTGAAAATCAGCATTTGAAATCCTGACTTTTACCTGGGCTTGAACACTGACCTCTGAAACTATGTGGGAATATGTAACTATTTCAGCCACAAGGGAAGTCTTATGTTTTGTATTCATAGCACTTTGTTTGCTCTCTTTAAAGTCTTATTTTTTTTCTAACAAATTAATTTATTTATAAACCATGATAAATTATGCTATTATAAAATTCAGAAAATTGTTTGATATTTCCAATTTTGTAGGTTTGTTAGGGTCAGAAATGCTGTTTAAGTTTTCTTGACTTTGGATTGAAATGATGGCTAAATTTAATTAACATCATTATATATCATGATATAGAAGGAAAAAAAAAAAAGAAATACGGGTCAGGTAAGTCACTCAATAGAGATTGTCATGGGACCAACTTTATTTGGCAGCATACCATGTTGGGGGAGGTCAATTAAAAAATTAGATAACGGGTTGATCAATGAACAAGTTACCTCTCTTGGCCTTTTTTCAGGGCATTGATTACTAAAAAAAAAGTCCAATTTAAAAAAAACAAGAGTGAATGCTGTCGGATACAAACTAAGAGACAGATTTAAGTAAATATTCAGATTTTCAGCCCTGTAGCTCTGTTGGTGTGATCTGTACACACTATACATACATAGCTAGCCAGCCAGCCCAACTTATAGAATAAAAAAAAAACTTAAGTTCACAGTTTTTGTCTCAGTTTTAATTATTAGTTTCTAGAACGATGGCTACGAATATCAGAGACATTTTTTGGAGATTCTTTGCTACTGTCATCTAGGAACAGATTCTCCTTGAATCTAAATAAATATTTCCTTTCTGGGTCATTCACTCATCAAGTATAGCCAGTCTGACATGTGTAGCTATGGTTACCTGTCCTTAATTTTCTTTGGTTCTTCAAGATCTTCTTTTGATTAAAAATAGAAAAGTAAGGGGGCATGTTTGCCATACACTTCTGACTCACGGGGAAAGTAATTTAATCCCCCCCCCTTTTTTTAAACAACTTTGGGGCATCAAGAATTTTTTTAAATTGCCTCCAGGGAGTGATCTTCCTATTTTGTATGGATTATGGTTCAAGTTACTTGCTGGATAAAATCTCATCCATGTGTTACAAGAATTTTCTATATTGTTGAAAAAAAGGAAAAAGGTCTTAATTGTGACTCTTGTTGAAACCTTGAATACTGTGAATGCAAAATTATGCTTGCTGAAAGAAACACTCTGGTTATTAGCTGGAGTGCTATTAGAGACTTCTATTCAAATTATCCCTTGACCTAGTAGATTATCAAAATACCATACTGGGTCCTTCATAGCCATTCCCAAAGAAAAGGGGGTTACTTGACAGTGCTAATCTTGTCTCCAGATAACATCCAACAGTCATATACTGGTTTTATTCCAAATGTTGTCCACATCTTGGTTGATGTATAGTGAAAACTTTTCAACATTTTCGGCCCTCTTCAAGCGACTATTTTTCTAGAAGATATATCAGATAGAGTGACCTTCAGATAAGATAAGACCCCTATTTCAGTCTGAATTTCATGGTTTTAGCTCTCTGTTTAGTCACTGTTTGTATCTGGCCGATAGGATAATCTTATTTTTTAGGGTACTTATGGATGCTTCAAGTGTTACAGTATCTGCTAAAATATACAGTAATTCTGATTATTTTGTTCTTGTGATGTAATTCATTACTCATTCCTGTGGAACAGTTTAAATAGAATCAGTATATAATGATGGTAATTCCTTATCTCAAAAATTCAGACAAATTAACAGAATGGTATGAACCCAATATGATAACAAATGTCAAAACATCTATAGCAGAGCTTTCCAAACCGTGTGTCGCAACACGTCAATGCGTTGCCGATTATCTCTAGGTGTGTTGTGAAATTAAATATAAATTTCTACATCTTTTAGAAAGATAAATTTTCTGAGTCAGTTGAACTGGGATGATATTATAAATTTAGATTGGCTAACAAAATTAAGGTAATTTGTGGCAAAAAATTTCATTTTCAAAAAGTGTGTTGCCAGTGCATAAAGTTTGGCAATCTAAAGGCTTGTAGGTCTTATCGTAGTTTACTTTCTCTAGAAATACAGTTCTTTGAATGCAAAGGAGTTTTTCGTACAGGTCAAATTCGAGTAGGATAACAGAGTTCATAAGAAAGGAAGGATAGAGAGAGTAGGTAAAGAAAAAGGAATGTGAATTAAGAAAAAACGTTTATATCTTAAAAAACAAAAACATTTCTTCAACATCTCATATTATAAGTGTAGAGTTATACCCTATAACTCATGGAGAATACAAATAGTTACACATTTTTTGGATACAAATAAAAATGTAGCGAAGCTCAATAAAACCAGTAAGTGTCCATTTTTGGAGTCTCTTTTCCAAATATCTTAACTGCTTTACACTATTTTTCTTTTAATCTGTTAGAAACAAATAGTTTTATTACAGAAACAAATATTGCCAAATGCTATCAAAAACTGTGTAAACAATGTCACAGGTTTTGAACAGTATCTATTCTTTTTCTTGTATATATCATTATAAATTTATGGGATTGCCAAAACCTCTTTATAACAAAAATATATTTTATTTTGGCATTAGGTATCAAATTGATTATTTCTTACTAGACATGAAACAGAATGAACAATTTTTTTGATTTTTTGTTATATTTTACTTATTGTATGACACTGTATCTCCTGGGTTGTAATATTTTTCTCTTCCCCTTTTTATTGCTTAAAACCACAAAAATAAATACATTTCAAAAATTTCATTTATCATACATATGTTTAAGAGCCTGATTCTGTCAGTAATACAATCTCCTTTTTCTGATCGACAAAAACCTGCTTGAAAAAAGTTTAGCCATAAAATTGCAAAATTTAGTACTTAATCATCAATCTCTTCTCTACATCCAGAAATACCAAGTAAAAGCTAATGCAAAGCAATGGAGTGAAACTGCAATACGATTAGTGAGTAGTAATAATAAAAGCCAAAACCTTGATTATATATGTTGAAATCAAATGCGATTGGTGTTACTACTTTTAGATGCCTCCACACATCTCTATAAGGAGCTTTTTTGGTCAGTTGGTTCCTAATAAGTCAAATATCAATTTTCTTATACGAAACTAGGTCCAGACCTTCAGGTGAACCATCCTCATCTTTATGTTCCTCCTCCGCTTCCTGCTACTACTACCACAACAAGTAATCCTAAATATCAATTTTCTCAGCTGCATTATGTCGGGTTGACATAAAAATTGTTCTAGACCTTTAGTGAACCATCCATATCTTCTTCTTCCTATGCTACTACTACCATGGATTGTGGATGAATTGTTCAACTTATAGTTATTGTTCTTCTCTTATTTGCTGTAACACTATATATGTAATCAGTAGAGTGAATGGAAGTTTGACGCATTTCTACTCGTGATATCACGGGTTATATAAACAGCTAGTTTATGTATTTTTTGGTGACACTGCGTATTTAATTTTGGCAATAGGTATTAAATTGATTATTTCTCACTAGACATGAAACTGAATGAACAATTTATAATGCTATTTTCTTTTTATAAGTGTACTGGGAAAAATTTTCATTATCAATAGTTGCCAGACTAGAAGAGAAACTATAATTTATAAAAAGCTTCTAGAATATATTCAGTATTTTACGTCTCTTGAATAAAAGAGACTGTGTGGTGCCTTGCATATATTAAGTTAGTCTCATTGACCATGACTATTGTCATGAGTTTGATCCTTACCAGGTGCCCCTATCCAGTGACCTTGTACCAGACTAGGCTAAGCTTAATCAAAATGTTGCCAAAATGACAAAAATAAGCAAGCTCATTAGTATTGTGAGTTTTATCTTCATCTTGGGGCCTCACCGCAATGGCCTTGTGCCAAAAAAGGTAAGAATAATAAAAATAAGTGCCCACCATGGTACAATGGTAAGTAAGCCTATTAGTATGTAAAGTTCGATCCTTGCTAGGTATCCCATTACAGTGGCCTAATAAAATGGGTGCCTACCATAGCACAATGGTAAGCAAGCCTATTTGTGTATAGAGTTAAATCCCAGTTGGGTGCCCAATTACAGAGGCCTTGCACCAGCCTAAGCAAAACATAATAAAATGGATATCACCATTGCATAGTAGTTAGCAAGCTCATTAGTACAATGTGTTCAATTTAGAGGATGGTGTTCAACTACCGAGACTTTGTACCAGACTAAGCTAAGTTCAGTAAATAACCATGTTAGCTTAGGTATAGATTTTTTGTTTCCGATTAAAAATAGATCAACTTCTTTGGCTCGAAATTCCAAGATGATACATTGTCATGATATCATTAATCATTCAGTCTCGTATTGTCTGCAGTGATGGAAATAGGTTTCAGAAACTAGGTATACAATAATCTAGGATTTATGCTCGAGGATCACATGGATGAATGAAATGAACCTGTGGAGCTCCAGTTGTGTAAGCCCATGCGGGTAATTTGACAAAGGTTAGCAAATAATAACTATCTCCTTTAGCAGACATTGAACGTTGAAAGAAAAATGGGAATTGGAAAGTAAGTACACCACATATGACCCCCATACCCTCCGATTTCCACCACTGATGTACCTAGAGTATGGCAGTTATGGCATGTACCCTGGGTGCCACTTGAAGAGGACACCACTTGAAAGGGGCACCATTGAGGAGTTCCTATCAAAGTCAGACAAGCCATCCTTGGATCGTGAAAGAATTCTTTCAGATGGTTATCATGGGTGAGAAGAACTTGGATGGCCAGATTATTTGACCACTTATGTAAAATATTCCTTGAAAATACAGTGCTGCATGCTTCCTGACTACATACCTCACAGTACCACAGCTCAGTGCTAACTGGTAATAAGACCGTTTTCCCCTGTAAAGTAGGGAGGTAGTCTAGAATTTTGTCTAGAATTTTGTCTATTTAATCTATGAAATCTAATGTTCTTATGAAAGGTAGCATTTCCTTATTCCAGAACATGTGTAAGAAGGCTATGAACCGTTTCTTCACAAAGAAGAAGGTTAGTGTGTGAGAGCTGTTGGGAGTTCATTCAACAAGTTGAAACTAATACATTCACATTTGATAGCCTCCACGGGTTGAGGAAGACTCTGTGATCTCATTCTGTCAAGTGTAGAAAGTGTAGAAAGAGAAGAAACTAAAAAAACTGACTTGGAGCACATCGTAGACCAATTTGCATTTAGAAAATAAAGGAAAACACAGTTGTATTTTTCCTATAGAGCCATGATTTATCAATCAAAAAAATAGCAAGCTTGAGTTGCATTTTTTAGTTGATCTTATGGGAAATTTTATCTAAAAGATAGGTATCATCATGTCAGGTGTTTGGACAGGGGTACTACTTCAGGGCTTGCCATAGACTCTATTTTCTATAGATATACACCTGATTATCCTCAACTTTATTTTTATTGCTACATTTCAGCTGATTCATTCTCAAACTTACCTTAAATGTATAACAAAAAGTATTGCTACTCATGTTCCAGTTCATACATGGACAAGATTGTTTCAAACAAAATGGGTTTAAACATATCTCTGGCATAAGTGGATGGTTGCAGACTAATTCTCTCATTAATACACTTGTGTTTGTCTCATCAAGGTGTATTTATAAAAAACATATTTTTAAGCCATGGAAAAAATGATTTTGAGGTCAAAAATCAACATTTCAATAAAAATCAAGTGAAAACCTTCGCAAATCATCAAAACTTTGCAACATGTTTTTTTGGATCCTATCCCATAGAGAACAACAGTTTTTAGACAAGTCAAGCATTTTAATGAAAATTGGGAAAACCTAAGAGAGAGAGAAGACCATCAATTTCAATGAATGAAGAAACTGTGGCTAGAAGAAGACCAACTATTTCCACTGATGTGATAGTTACTGAAGCTAGAATCTCACCAGGCTTAACATTTTCTATTTTAAATGAACATCTTAGCTTCAGCAACCTTTTGGTTCAATGTGTGCCAAAAGCATTTTGCAAAGACAAGCAAAGTCAAAGAGCAGATCTTTCCATCATTTTTTTTTAAACAAGATCAAAGTGGTTGAAGAGAATCCTACTGAACAAATCGTGACTGGGGACAAGTTTAGGATCTACAAATATGATCCAGGGAGCAAAGTCCAATCAAAACTGTGGTTTCTGAGGGGATCTCCTTGACCAGTCAAGTACAAGGCAGGGAAGTCAGCTCAGAAAGTGATGGCAATTGTTTTTTTCTTCATTTCAAAGGGATAATCTCGATGAATTCTCTCGAAGGACACAGGACGATCACAGGGACTTAACATGTATAAGTATCAAGAAAATTGAAACCTGTATTGGTGTTACCACAGCCATATAAGTTGCAACAAGGATTTTTTTTCAATTATAACAATGCATATGCTCAATTTTCAAGCCTAGCAAGGGGTGTCCTACAAGAATTTTGTTGGGAAACCTCAACTCATCCATCCTGCAGCCCTGATCTTTGTTTCCAAAATTCAAAGAACATTTGAAAGAAACACAATTTGAGTCCCTCAAGGAGCAATAGCTTCACATACTGGTATTTTGTTTCAGGTTTCTCAGATTTTGTAGCAATATGTTTTGATTCATCCTCATATAATACTTTACGAAAAAAACACTTAATAATCATTTGTATCAACAGATATATAATCTACGTATATACAATGCAAGACATACAGTGTCTTTAACACTTTTCAATGAGTGAACAGATATTACACTCTGATCCTCAGCAGAAGTGCCAAGGAGGAACAATTGATCTTAGGTAGAGCACACAGGCAGAAGACTGGGGAATGTACTTGGATTCTAGGCAGAGCGCACAGGTAGTCTGATCCTTGGCTAAAGTACTAATCCATACATAAATAATCCCTTCTTTTTTTTTTTTTACAGGTACTATACTAGTACTTATATGATATTTTCTGAAAAGTGAACCTTATATTCATTTGTATTGACATATATATATATATATATATATATATATGATACTTATATAATATTTTCTGAATAGAGAACTTAATCATTTATATGAACATATATATATATATATAATACTTATATAATAAATTCAGAATAGAGAACTTAATAATCATTTATATGAACATATATATATATATATATATATATGAATATATAATACTTATATAATATTTTTTGAATAGAGAACCTAATAATCATTTATATGAACATATATATATATATATATATATATATATATATATATATATATATATATATATATATAATTAAGAACATTATTTCACATAGGTTTCAAAGTTTGAGGTGACTTGAAATTTTAATCTGAATAAAATTGATTTGTATTTAATTTTGTATTTTAGACCACCCACTTACAGTTAGTAAAAAAATTATGCTTCCTTTGAGTGCCTTGCTGTTGAATAATGGTTTGAGGACTATTTAAGCAGACCATAAAGTGAGTTCGAATCTCACTCGGTGCCCCGGACTTGTGACCCTGTGTCAACAAACCAAGGTAAGCTTAGTAGATAACTGAAAATTATCAGTCTCCCGCTGTTACCTGCAAAATATTTCTGGAAACGTCAACTTTTTCTTCACTTATAGTATACTTAGTAAATATAATTTGCTGTTGTTGCTAATAAAGCAACCGATAAATAGAAAAGAAAAGTAGGTATGACGTAAAAGAAAGGAAAAAAGAAAGAGAATGAATATGTGAAGAGAAAGATACCAAATAAGCTCTACTCTCTACTGAACTGATGTTAATGACAGTTATGCTGATGATAGTGATATTGTAGAAGAACAATCACTAGTAGCAGTACTACTACAACTCAATTAAATACCAGTAAGAAAGAGCTGCAGTAGTAGTACCCAATTCAAGTTCACGTCGTCTTGTTGTGGGTCGGTCATGGTCTTCCTTTATTTCTTCTTTCTGCTGGGTGATATTTAAAAAGTGATCATTTTCTCCCTGGGCAGCTGCTGGCGTGCGAAGGAAGATACAAAGAGAGAAAGAGGGATCTTCATCATTTCTACCTTTTATATATCAGCTCTGCTGTTATCGTCATTTTCTGTTGTGTTTTACAACACTACTAGTCCCAATATAGCAAGAAGAAAAAGAGAGGAAGACGCGTTTCTTTTTGGGCAATCATCATCGGCATAATTGTTTTAATGTCTTTTCACACGACGGGATGTCCTTAAAGGTAAAGCAATAGATTTATTTCAATAATTATATTAGTAATAATGACGGAATCTATGGTCAAAATATTTGAAAAAAAAAAAAAAATGATGAAATATTCCTCTTGATTGTCAGTGGCATCGGAACATGGAAAATGCTAGAATTTGTAACAGAAAATGCAATGTGAAAGAAAAACCTCTGGAGTTATCAACAACACCTGTAGCTTGGGAAATTAATTTGGAAAATAACGTGAAAGCAAAGCTACTTGTTTCACCTTTTTATCGCTTTTCGGGGCTTGTCATTTCATTTTTATTTCACTTTCTTCCATAGCATTCTATCTATACCTTTTACTTTTTCTACGCATTACTTTTAATATCTGATCTTTATTATTTTGAAATTTGAAATTCCGATCACTGGTTAATCCCAATTCAGTCATTCAATCAATCGATTATGAGAGCTGTAAGGTTAATTTGATTTTTTTTTCTTTCGATTTTCTCATACGTTACCAAATGTCAAATGAAGCCAAAGTTAGTTGTACGTTTTGTTTCTGAAGAAGAAAACCCTATTAATTGAATTCACCTGACAATTCTCACCGGGTTGTGGGTTTTCCTTTCATGTCAAAAGAGTCTGAATAATTTGGAGATCTGTTGTTTTTCCATTGAAAATCTAACAAAATAAATGATACTGATACTCGTTTCACACAGTAGTGTACGTTTTTGAGTAAAACTTAAACGAGGTAAACAAACCAAACCACATGGACCCCTGCAGTGTTACAAGCTACCAAGAACAATCTAATCACTTTTGGGGGGTATAACACTTGAATATATGTATATTCTTTTAAATTTATGGTTGATTGTACTAACTGTTTTCATTGATGTTATGCTATCCTCATGTGTACACACTAAATTGAAATGTCCCAGGGAAACCCTTTAGGAAAACGTCTGCTTTTAAAAAAATGAATTACCAATATTATGGAAGCTTCTAGCTGGTATAAATAGATAACTACTAATGCTGCTAAATTGCCATATTTTTCAGCAATCAACGAGATTTTTTTTCGAAGATATCCACCCAAAATTATACTAAATAAAACATTCTACTTCTCTATGAATTAAGGAAAGAATGCGATTGACAGTAAATATAAATATTTTCATTTTTTTTTTCATTATACAGTTTTACTGATGACAAAAATTGATTGCTCATATCAAGAGTGTAAGATTAAATTTTTATTATTTGGAAGTGTATTATAAAATTCGTTTTAGGAAGACTTCATTGATTTTTTTTTTTCTGCTAAAGGTCATTAGTTACGTTTATTTCGCTTTGAATAATCCATAGTAAATTGTGGCTATCGTTTTTACCTCCCTTTACATCTTGATTCTGAATTTAATATTTTTTTGAAAAAACCGAAATTGTTATTTTTTCGGGCATGAAGATGTACATTTATATCATCCTGGACTAGGGAGTTCGATTATTCATTAATATATTTTTTTCATCGTAGTGTGTACACACAACTCTGTGCTGTGTTTGAAGTAATCATAGTTTTATTGGCGTCGCGATTCACTCTCGTGTCACGTCCTGTCAGTTCCAAAACACAGTTTCTTTTTCAAAAGTTACCATTCAAAAAGAAAAAAAAGGGGAAAATTATCCATCATGTTCGTAAGTACCACTAGCAGCACCTTCACTGTACTGTTTCACATAGTATCTACCCGAAAAGCTTTTTGTCTTTCCTCTAAAAAGTAATCTGTATTATTCACAGTGTTGTTTCCTTTTTCCAGCATCCATGTCAATGAAATTAGACATTAAGATCCCAAGTCATTCCCTCCTTAATTTTTCAAAATTACCCTATTAACATCATTTTCTGTAATTTATCTATTATTCCACTCTATTAACATTCTTCTCGTTGATGGATACAACCAGGACATATTATTGTGTACGAATGGATATGTTTTGGTCTATAACGGTTAACGATCCTAGATTTGTTCACACACAGGGGTTTCTCATTTTACTTACAATCCCAGTCTAACATTTTTACTTTCTACAGTTTTCACCTGTGTATGTGTCATTAGAAGTCATTTATTTGTTCAACATTTTTTTCATTTTTGTACTTTGTTATCAATTTGACATGTTGCATCTTCCTAATTTCACTCAAGAAAAAAAAACAAAAAACAGGATTGTACGATTCATTAATTCTTTTTGTATCATGTTTTTATTCATTAGAAAATACACCGTGTATCTTTTTTTGAAGTTGTATGAAACTTCAACGAAATCGTCTCTGCTTTTAATGTTGCTGACTAAGACTTGAAGATTGTCAAGATTCTTCGAATTAGACATAATTGGTGGTAGAGTCAAAAATGGGGAAATAATCTTTGTTATTTAGCAATATTAGAAAAATCATACGAAGAAAAAAAGCGGCATCGGTACTCTCTTCATGGTGCTGATGTCGATGATGATGATGATCCTTTTATTTCATCATCACAACTATAAAAAATTGATGCACTCATCTAACAAATTTTTCTCGAAAGTCAATTTTTAGTCTTTATTTCTTCCATATATATATTTTTTTGTTTATGGAATATGACTTAAAAACTTTTGACAGTGAGGTCCGAGTGGATTTTGGGTTTTTTTACAATGTGTCGGTATGAAGTGAACTAAAACATGTTTTTTATTTATTTTTTTCGACTATTAAAAATTACTAGAAGCCGTTTTATCCCGTGAAGTGCTTGTTTACGGTAGGTTAAAACGTTATAAACGAGCATCCCACCTTCTCCCATGTCCGGTGTTAATTTTCACTTACATGATTTTGTCGTTGTCGTATATAATGTGATTTTTGTACTTTCAGTTCATATGTCGAAATTTCGTTTAGATTCATCTTGTCATCTGCAGCTGACTAAAGATAGAATGCTGTCAAAATTGTTACTAAGAAGCTTACTCGCAATATGAGGCGTGGTGAAAATTCCTAACTTTGAGTTAGTTCCAACACAGAACACTGAATTCATCAATATATGACCGACTTTCGTTGTCCACTATTTCTTTGAATAGTGTGAATGGGACTATAATTCCTCCTTTTTTTCCTTCTTCCACAAAAGACTAAATAAGAAAAACAAGTCACATCGAATTTCCTCTTGTCCCATTTAAAATTAAATTGGTGATTTCATGATTCTTGCCAAGTTTTATATTCATAAAACTGAAAAAAAAATGGACTTTTTTTTTTTTTTTTTACTATTATTCATTATTTTAACAAAACAAAAAAATGGTATCTCCAAAAAATGAAAGCAATTACGGCTTAAAATTCGGTTTAGTTTTGTGGTGTATTTCTGTTGTAGAGAAATGTATTTTTCTGTATTTTGAACGAATATTACCTTCCATTTCTTCGGGAAAGTTTTTCATTTTGGAGAAAAGAATAGTTTGAAAGACAAAGTAGAAGCATATCAATCGGGTCGGGGGGGGGTCGATTTACAATGTGATGCTAAACTGGATCGTTATCTTTTGTCCCTCTTTATGCAAGTATGATTGTTTTAGCCCCCAGTCTAACCCTTTATTTCTGGATTCGTTTTCGGGTTGAACAAAAAGTAGAGTTGTGTGTTTTTTTTTTGTTGTTTTTTTTTTTTTCTTTTTCCAAATTTTGCTCATACCCCCCCCCCCCCACCACCACCACAAAAAAACAAACATCAATGACATGAACTGTGGAATACTTGCTTTACTTTGGACTCCAAATCAACAGTGTTTATCATTATATGACATGTGAAAGATGAGACATCCATTCCATCTTCCTTAATGATTTATGATTTGTAGCTGTACATAGCAATAATTGCCAACTAAAAATAAAGATGGAATAAAAAAAAAGTTCATTATTCAGAATCAAATGGTCAGAGTTATCATGTCTATGATGCTGGACTGACGACTTGCTTAGACGAGTTATTTTGTGTGTGGCAGCAAACAGGTCAAGGATAATGAGCAGGTTACCTAGAAATTATGTGACCCATTGTCAATCAATATGAGAAGAAAAAAATGAGAATATTTATCTAAGTAAAGTTATGAATATTAATATCTCATTAATATCAAATGATGATTGATATGGGATGTGATTCTTCTCTTTCTTTATTCTATTTCTTTACAAGTTATGAAAGGAACAAAGTCTTTCAAACTGAATGAACTGTTCGTCAAAAACTTTCACATACTGAAAAAAAGGTGTTGAGCTTTATGGTTTCCACAACTTAACTGATACAATACTTTGCTGGTAACTATCAAATTGCAAACCACTTCAGTACTCCAGGTGTTGTTAATAAATCGAAGAAAGATTTATTTCGGATCAGTATGAAGGTCTTTTCCACTTGTAAAATCTGTGATATTTCCATGGTGTAAAATCTCTGCTATACCGTTTTTGGCACTTTCAGGTTTAGTTTTGTTGCCAGAATAGCAGCTTCACAACCAAAGAATCTGGAATTCTATTTCAGCTGCCAGGTTGGTGAAGCATATAATAGATTTGAAGAAAATAGAAAAGGTCCTTCTGTTTGTTTCCGGGAATATACCACTGACTGTTTCCCAGCAAACTGACACTATCTGCTGAGAAGTAGTCAGTTGTTCTTGGAAACTAACTTTAGGACCCTGTCCACTTTTAAAAATTTATTATGTGAGATGTACTAATGGTTATTGGCACATAATATGGGATTGATGAACCAGGTTTGTTCTCTGGCTGAAACTGTTAATTTACACTCCACCCTGATATCCTTGGGAAAGGTATGAGTCCAGATCTCCTTGCACTTTTTCCTGTTGCCAGATATCTTGACAAAATGTCTCTTCACTGATGTATCATGATGGTTGGCAAAGAAAAGAGAGGGTGAACGAGCATTTATGCAATTTTTTTACCATTAAGCCATACATACAAAGACATTGTATTTAGTTGGGTATATTTTTGTAATGATGATCTTTTGGCTTTCAATTTATGTGTAAGAAATAATTGATAAAGGAAAAACCAGTACGGTTAGTCACTCAATAGAAACTGTCATGTGATCAACATTTGCATGCCGTATTGGGGGTGATCAATTGGAGAATGGGTGATCAAAGGCTGAATTACCTCTTCTATCTGAATTTAAAAAAAGAAAAAAAACGCGAACGGTGCCGCGCATGAATCAAGTGACCAATTTAGATTTACATTGTGAAATTGACCCCACCCCCGCTAAAAACTTTTTTCTTTCAAAAACTCTTTTTTTTTTTTTTCCTTAGACATAAGGTGTAAACGTTTAAATTTCCAGCTCTCTAGTTCCATTGATGAAGTTTGTATGTATGATATTTACATAGATAGTTAGCCATTTAGTCAGGATCACTCAAAAACTGGAGAAACCCATGGTTTCCAATTGGGAAAGATTATAACTTGAGTATTATTAGAATCTCTTGACAGTCTTTCTTCACAGAGCAATTATAAGAATGAAAAAAAGAAAATCTCATTTCTATGAACAAGGAAGACAAAAATGATTGGAAAATGTCAAATAGCCTAGTATTGAAGCAAATGAAAAGTTGAAATGAAAACTCCACAAAACATTTATTATTATTACATCTATATTATAATCATCTGATTTCTGTTTGTATATGTCCTTATTAACATTGCAAAATAGCTCATCATCGCACAATATCGTTGAAATGCTCTAACTTGATTTCCAGTCCAATTAGGCCCCTGATTTACAAGTAATTTCCAATTAAATCATTTATTTTGATTAATAATTAAATCTCATATATATATGTTTGAAAAATATGATGTTTCAATATAATTTATATAATTTTCATTTAGAAGACCATACTTCAACAATGCATTGATTTCATATTGAGGTGGCTTATTTTTTAGTTGAAAGCTTTCAAATTTAATGATAGAGATTAATAATTGTTTCTTGTATAAAGAAATTGTTTTAAATTAATTCTAATTTCTGATACCTTTTGACTGAAGATGGAAAGTGATTTGACGTTGAGTGAGTCGAGATGGAAAAAAAAAAGGATATGAAAAATCCAAGTGTGAGATGACAATTTTTCTTGTAAGATATGATGATTGGAGAAAGTGTAACAATTTACTTATATTGAACCAAGTCTGATAAAAACCATAAAATAACACTCAATTAATGTCCAAGTAATACCTTTCAAACAAATTTCATACACCTACTCTACTTTATAACGTTAAGTCAGGTACTGTCTTATTAGAAACGTCAACCCAAACCGTCAGCATATGTTTCTGCAGTTCTCAAGTTGGTTTGGTTGGCTGGCTATGTATGTATGTATGTATGTATGTATCTTGCAGACTGGTCAATATTTAATCCTTATATCTAGAAAAACTTTTTTTCTTTTTTTTTTCCTCTTTCTTTTTAATTCCCCACCTAGATAGGTTTCTACTGTGGGGTTAGACTTGCAACATGAGTTTATCCTAAATAAATCCCCTATTTTTTTCTGTATCCAGCAGCATTTACGATTGCTTTTTGAAAATTTTGACTTTTTCTCAAATGATTACTGCCCAATAGAAGGTAAGAGAAGTAACAGTCATTGATCACCCCAACACGGCATGCTGTCTAAAGATGGTCATGTGACATTCTATTGAGTGACTTACCAGACTTGTTTATGATTTGTAATCTCCGAGAGAAATGATAAAGAGAGGTAGTTGATGAAAAAATAAATTAATCACCCATTTTTCCAATTGGTCACCCCGATACAGCTTGCAGCCAAAAGATGATGGTTTCTTAATCATCAATTTCTTCCATTAAAGAAAAAAAAGACTAAGATCATTATCACTAAAAAAATCTTTACATAATTTAAGTTTGTTTTTTTTTCTCTTAAATCCTGTTTGGGCTAATTATTTCTCTTTTTAGCTTTTCACTGTGTATTTAAACTTTGGCAACTGTTAGTCACCTTAATTCTATTATTGGATTATCACTAACTATTAATGAGTTTGTTACATTGTTTAATTAAAGTGGTTTAATTTACATAAATACGATTTGTGCGCAATAGAGACACTTCTGCCATTTTTAGTCATGCCAAAATTCAAACTCTGCCAAATTATACACATAATTTAAATTGCTATTTATAAATCTTTTCTAGACTTATTCCTGATCAATAAAGATAACGGCATCAAATATTCTATTATATGTAGTATTTTAATCTTTACATTCTATTGTACAAGACATTAGATATACCATAAATCGAATTTTAAGAAAAGTTTTAAACCTCCAAGTAACACCTGAGGGTTTTAAAAATTATCAAAATTATCTAGGCCTGCAATGGTATTTGGAGGACTACCACTCACTTCAACTAATCTAAACCTTATAACGTTCCTTCAAAGTTTTGATAGTCATGAAACCAGTGCATTAGATGCAGTTTATTACTTGAAATTTAAAAAAAAATTTAATGTGCATTTCATATGCTAGCAAATACAGTAAATTTCTGTAGTTCATTTTGTTTGAATTTAACATTGGATTTTATTGTCAGTTTGAATGTCGGTCAATAGCTGAACTGGTGAATATGAAATTATTCCCATTTGATATAATGTCCGATTGGGTAGTTGAATTGGTGTAAGATGTTGAATAGGGATAAAACAATTTTGGAATAACATGATATATGAACAGCCATCCC
>OY735217.1:30408551-30482268 GCA_963457665.1 Thysanoteuthis rhombus | reverse complement strand
GAAATGAAGAAGTTTTAAAAAATATATCAAGCGTATACATTAGTTATTAACACTGTATAGTCTGCTTTCTTTCTTTCTTTCTTGTCCTTTCTATTTTTTTATCTTGAGAATTGATCTAAAAAAAGAATAATATTACGTAGCATGATGTAGAAAAAAAAGGAGAAAAATAATTTCTTTCTTAGTACTCTTATCATCCTTCCTTTCTTATAAATGCTATGAAATAATTCAAATTCTGTCTGAACAAAAAACCTTCTGGCATTCATAGAACTGTTGACTTTTGTCAAAGTTAAAGATACTCTTTCTCAGATAAGCCTCATTGCTCAATTGAGTTCTAATTTTATGAATCCCTCCTTGGGAAAATATTTACTAAATGGAAGATTTTTGGAGGGTATTGTTTTGGTATTGCTGAGATGGGTAATGTAGGTATTTACTAAGCTTAGTTTAAGCCACAAGTGCGAGGCACTCAGTGGTGGTCAGTTGCTACTGATAGTAATAGTAATTGAATTTGTGATTAGCTCAGGTGCCCACTGAGGTGGATAATGTAGCAAGGCCTTCAAACATTTTGCTTTAGGATTTATGTATATTCATAACTGAAATTTATTATAAAATGCATTGCAGAATATATATAAGGTGTTTTTTCTTAATGATTTCTATAATTTTGCTTTTTTGTTGAGGTATCAGCTTTAAACATGCTTTAAGCATTTCATGCCTGTAGTATTTTGATTGTATATTGACTTGTTTCTTTCATTTCTTATAATCAATTGGATATAGGTGTTATATTTGTCATTACCATGGATGCTGCCATATATAAATTGTGATACTTCTGAGTATTTTTTCAATCCAATGTGAACAAAACCTGGAAATATTAATTCATGTCTACGAGTGACATTTCATGTATAATTAATGCTAACAGATGTAAACACTGCTTTTTTTTTTTTTCATTTATTTTGTTAGATGAAGTAATGTAAATAATTATCAATAATTTTTTTCCTACTATTTATCTTCATCTTGATTGTTGTTGCTTTTTATTGCAAGTGAAGTCAACATGCAGTAAATAGCAGCAACAATTAAGAAGAAAGTAAAATTAAGTTACCTTGATGAAAATACTACCAGTAATGTTTGAATCATGAATTTATGATGTGAAAGAGAAACAAAACGGGTCTGGTTAGTCACTCGATACAAAATTTAAAAAAGCAAGCGTAAGTGATGCTGGACACAATAAGGGATCAGTTTAGCATAAATTTTGTATGTAAATTGAACTCCCATTAACAATCTATTTCGGGAGTGGGGATGGATTTAAAAAAACAAAAACAAAAAAAAAAAAACAAACATTTTCCATACTCATTAGGGGGTGCAGAATGCAAAATTTCTAGTTTCTATCATAAACGGTTAGGGCTAAGCAAAATCCAGATAGGTAGATGAATACATTTAAACGTCAGAACGCATGAATAACATAAACTTAAATAGATACATAGATGAATAATAATGTTGAACATGAATAATCTAAACCCAGCAACAGTGATTAAACCAGTCTGCTGTGGGTAGCAGTGATTATGACTTCTCTTTTTAATTTAAAGATAATTATACTTGGATATTGTATCCCATTATTTTGATTGATATATTTAAAATGAAAATCTAATTTTCATAAAATATATAAAATAAATGAATAAATCATTGCTGGTTGTTTCAATTTTCACAGTCAATGATGCGTTATATTTAAACAAGAATACCCTGAATAGTGCAGTTCTAATTGATGCATATTTTGATGTAGTATGGATAAGGTATTGCTGTATAAATTAATGTAACTTGATATAAACTGAAAAAAAGGTTCATAAATTTATAATAAGATCTTGAACAGTGGGGTTTTGAACAGTACAGAAAATTTTGGAGTGAATAAACCGCACGATTCAAAATACATTCTTCAAATTCTTCAACGATTTGTTTTGGATATGGCTGTTTTGATTCAGGAGGAGCTAATGGCCTGATGGTTAATGGCATGAAAAATGTAAAATTCAAACCAAGCAGAGAAAGTTTGCATTCATGTCTCTGTTATGCTGCTGGGTAAGGCATAAATCCACTTCTCCCCTAACCCATGGGTAAATAGCAAGGCAACTGGAGCCCTTTAACCCTGTAAGTCAATCCATCTAAGGTCATCGGCCTAGCACTCCATCCTCCGATTGCTACAAACAATGATCGAGTGTCCATGGCTTGTTTGAAAAATGGAGACAAAATCATTGCCTCATTTGTTGTATGATACAGGAATTGACTTTGCTGTGCTTCATTGTATTTGAAGGTCATTTCAATATTTGATGTATACCCATCTGACAATAATAAAATCAGTTAAATTGGTAAATTTTTTCTTCACTTATAGAGATACTATATGATAATAGTACTAATGTACTATACATCTTACTGAACTTGATCATATGTCTAAATTCCCTTTTATACATACATATATATATATATATATATATATATATATATATATATATGAGAGAGAGATTTTATCAGTATTGCTTGCCTTCATTCCTTACCACTGACAACCTCTTTTTTTTCCCTTTTGATTTTCAATGCACAACATGCAGACTGAGTGCTGAAACTCATTGAAATATATTCAGGTCAAACATTTTGGTGTTTAGTCATCAAATTTTTCCTCTTATCGCCATAAATATCTGGTTTGTTAGAGCAAAAAATGACTCTAGTAAGTATGGGGTGATGAAGCGGTGCTAAAATCAGTGAGCGATGATAAGAAATGCTGAAACCTTGCATGTATATACCAGGTTCAAATGCAGTTGTTAAAATACAACTGTTATTTTCGTTCGATTTTTTTTTTTTTTTTTTTTTTTTTTTTTCCTCTCAATAGTCAGAATTTGCTGTGTAACTATGTAAGTAATCTTTGAAATGACTTGATGTAAATCTTACCCATGATAACCCCAGTTACATGCACAGTATATCATTAACAGGCCCAGTGATTTAGTTATCTCTAACAGTTTGAATCTGAGAAGAGTGAGTTTTTGAGCTTTCTGTAAATGTGAATATCGTTATTATCAGACAGGAAAGGATAGAATGATACCTACTCAAATTTTTAGAGATGTTTGCATTTGCAAAAGGTTATTTTTGATTTTCATGTCAAAATTATGTAAAGAATTCTTTAATGATAGATGTGGTTTTAGGCACTACCTAGAAGATTAGATGAGTCATTGGTTCAACAAATTAAAAACTAGTAAGTAATCTTATTACAACATTATAACTAGAAAGCACTCAGATAGTATATACTTCTTTTGGAGGAGTAATTGTGCATGGATCCGCCCCAGAACTTATTCCTTTCGTAGCCTATCGTTCATCCTTCCACAAAATATTATTGGAATTCATTGAGAACTTTTGGAGATATTGTGTAGACAAACATGAAATCGGTTCTTCCTATCCACTTGTCCACCATTCCACAAAAGGTCATTGAAATTTCTCGATAACTTTCGGAGATATTGTGTGGGCAGTCATGAGCATGAACATATATATAATTTAAAATCATCATCATCATTAAATTGAGAGTTTGTCTGGGATCCGGTTGACTCCTGCCCCCCACCCACTTCTGTTCGCCATTGCGTTTGGCAGGTCTTCTGTTTGACATCCAATATCACTTGATATCTGATCAATATATGATTGTGTTGGTCTTCATACTGTTTTTTCTCCTGTGTGGCTGGTTGCCAAAGTATTGTGTCACTCACAAGTTCCTGTTTGTTTCACGGCAAAATGTAATTCTCTTTCTCGGATGGCATTTGTAATGGGCTGTAAATTCCCATAAAGCGGCTTCTTGGTTGAATGTTGTTTCCAACTGACTTTGAGGATGGCTTCGAGTATCCTTTGTGTATGTGCTATCACTACTAATTGCCCACCTCTTTACAAAATTTCACTGAAATCCATTTAGTACTCTTGGCAATATTATGTGGTTCTGACATATAACTGCGATGTTAGGGTGATAATTTTGCAAGAAAAATCCATTGAGAATGTTTTGAGATAATGTGCAGTCAATCATTAATGAAATTAAAAAAAAAAAAAAAGAAAGGAAAATTATCTCTAAATCAGAAAAAAATCCTTGGATCAGCTCCAACCTTTTACTGCGTCTTTCTTACCCCATTACCAACCCTTCCATAAAATTTGATTTAGTATTTTCAGAGATATTGTCTGGACAGACGAACAGACTGGACCAGAAACTTATATCTCTTTTCAACTTTATTGATAGAAGTAAATGAGTATCTTTTCACCCTTGGATTAGCGAAATGAAATTCTAAATCAATTTTGTTTATTTTCAGTATTAGTTAATGGAATGTTTTCTGAATAATGATTAGCATATAACTTATTCAAGTGAAATTGTCTTTCAGTTTTGATAATCCTCATTATGTTCATGGTATCTAGTCTGTATGTTCCAACATCACCAAAAATACATATTTATTCATATACTTAATGTGATAGAGAGCTTGTTTACTTGAATTATGCACTAAACTTGATTAGTCTCTCTCATAGTTCAGAAGTTGTGAGATAAGCTATTGATCTTTGTATGTTTCTCTGTTTTAAAGATTGCAACCTGGAAAAAATACCTTCAAATTGAACTTAAAATCATGGCAATCTTGCTCGATTCTTTTATTAGACATTTGCTATAAACCTATCAATAGCATGTTAGTCTCACAAGTGATTTATAGTGAGCTTGTTCAATATTGATTTCCCTCTTCATTCACCTTTGTATCAAACTTGGTAGAATTCAGCATCTACTTCAGTCCAAATATCTACTTTATTCCTTTATATAAAAGAACACAGGTCCAAATTTTGCTCCTTAATCTTTTTGCCCTGGAACTGCTTCACTCCTCTGATATCATGAGATAATCTTACATATAACTTCATTTATAATCTACATGATGGAGCTTTGTCGCAAATCAGAAAGAACATAAAGAAAGAGAGGTATGGATTTAGCTTGGAAGTGAGGTTGTTCTAGATTGCCTCTCGATGCTATCAGCAATGGTAACCTAATGACTCCTCTTTATTACTTGCACTTCTGTTGATGTGGCTCAGTGCTAAAACTCCAGGCTTTATCTTATCTAAGAGCAGTTTTGGTAAGAGACAGCTGGAAGAAAATTGCTTCCTTTCTTTTCTCCATTCAGGGGAGGGCTTCAAGATAAATCCTTGTCATTTTTAAATCATTTACTTTCTAACAATTACAAAAATAACTGTATGCCATCAATACATAATCGATGCTGTAATCAGAGCCAAAACCATAGACTCTAGAGGTTATGAGTTGCATCATACGCACCTTTATGTTAATATTAAACTATACTATGTGGGAATAAATGATACAAGAATATTTTAATAATGTATCATGTTCATCTCTCTCTCATGTGATGTGATGGATTAGTTATTCATAAACCTGTCTTTAACAAGTGTTGATTGCTTAGTTGTAAGACCAGGAAAGGTGTTCGTGCTGCTTTGGGCAGAGAGGGGATTGTGATGCCAACTCCCGATTCCTTCATGACAGCTTCATCCTAATTGATTGCAATGCAGAACTAATTTGTATCTGACCTTAACAGTAATATCAAATTCTGGTCCTTATGTAATTAATGTGTCATATGGCTTTAATGGTTGGATATATATAAACATTTCATTGCATTGTCAACCAGTTTCAATTTTCTATTAACGACCTTACATTGAAACATTTTTTTTTTTTTTTTCTGGAATCTACAGAAAATTGTAAGTTTGTATTTTTTTTGTGTATCAAACCAACATCTGGAAACTCATCTTAGACATCCCAAGGAAGTCATAAAAATTTTGAACTTTAGAATACTGGAATTGATAATGAAATAAAATGAGTTTATGTATTTGTGTGTGTATGTGTATAATGCCACATCAATGGTTAGCATTATTTTGTCCAAAATGCAGACATTATCGTCATGCCTCTTTGCAAAGTAAAAAAGAGCTTTTCAATTATTCTCCCTGAAAATTACTCTGATATATACTAATTAATTTGTATGTATGGTAGGATGTACAATTTGATACAGTGAATTATTTCCCTAAGCATAGCCTGAAGTTTAATTTGGATAGCTTTGCATATGACCTTTTTTTTTTGCTTTCACTTAATATCAAAAGCTGTTTTATGCAATTGATCAAAAAGCTTTCAGAATGTATGAAATTAGTGTATTAATTATTATTTTGTTCTTGTTTCTAATCAACTTCACTGGATGAGGCCTAGTTCTCTATTCATGATTTTGCTGAGGACTTGTGGTTTAGTGATTACATGGCTCAAAATAATTATAGCGGCAATGTTCAAGACTTGTAAACTCTGAGGGGCACCAGAATTCTTGGAATTCAATATGAGGAACCCTGGAAAAAATCTAAAACTAAACTAAAAAAAAAAATTTGCCGTAGGGCGCAGTCAGACCTAATGCCATCACTGTTATAATTATTAATTTCCTCAACATTTTAATGATGTTTTTATTATGTTACGAACAACCAACATTTATAGATGATAATAACAAAGTAAAGAAACATTTTGATTTGGGGATGGTGTGCATTTCTTTGGAATGGTTAAAATTTTCTATTGGGATGGTTCTGGGTTGGTGGTGAAAAAAGTTAGTCTGGAGCTCTGAGTCATTGGCAAATCTTACTGGGCTTAGTACCATACACAGTGGTGTATAAGTAAGCTTTCTAAGCATAAAAAGGGCAAAAACACCATGGGTTATATCAGTCCATTTACCCCCTCTGATCTAGACAGTCTGATGAAAATGATGCTGTCTTAGTTTGGGAGTTGATTTATTTGTTGAAGACAGAGCATAAACCTGAATTAACACTGCAGAACTTCAACAGTTGACTTATATGGCAGCATTAAATACATGTTCTTATGATCATTTATCAACCTTCTCAAGAAGCAAAAAGCTTGATGAATATTTCATGGTGGTTCTAACTTGATTATAGATAAAAAATTAAATTCAGGCAAATTGATAGAGCCTCCAAGTCCTTATCTTCTTTTTCTTCTTCTTCTGAGTTCATGTCTCATCTGTATGTCAAAAGAAGGAAAATGCCTTTTGATTCTGTCCTTTTTTTTTTTTTTTTTTGTTGTTGTAAATACATTTTTTTAATCTTCTTGCTCACTTTCAAGTCTTCAGTGTCAATATTGCTTTAGTGGGAGCTCCATTGGCTAACTATCTTATTTTTCTTAAGCTTACTTTGCTTTACTTTCTCCTCTTCACCTTCATTTCTGCCATATTTTCAGTTGGAGGGGTTGGTGTACCCCATCTCTTAGGATTTTTCATTGCTTCCCATTGGGCTTTTTGTCTATTATTAGAAATGAAAGAACTTGTAGAACAACTGGATTTGTTATGGGGTTGGCCAGTAGGTAAGTAAATCATCAAGTATCATTACAGACATGTCGGCAGGAATGAAAATTACACTTATCTCAAATTCTTTGCTCTTTGTATTTTTGCTAGTTATTGGATTAGGATTTTTTTCTCTGCTTCTCCTGTTGTTGTTATGCCTCTGCAGCTAATCTCATTAAATTTTTTGTCGTTGAATTACGATCATTTATCTCTTGTCCTTTAGCCTAGGCAAATTAAGGCTAAAATAGGAAAAAAATTACAGCAATTTTTTTCTCTGTAATGTATTTCTATAAAGTCTCTAAAACGCTATTCTAAAAGTCCCTAGAAATTCTAGTTGAAAATCCAAGTTGGTGGCCATTTTCCAAGATGGCAGCCAATCTGACCACCCAGAGTTGGGGGGGGGGGTCAGAAAACCCAATCTTTGTACAGATGATATGATATATCGGTGGAAACAGAATTTTGTCAGCTTTCCAATTTGTATCTGTTGTACAAAAGAAGTTACAGACAAGAATGTGATGATGGTTATTCCAGCACATGTTGATGAAATTCTCTTTCCAATAATACATACACAAACATCAATATCTGTACAGATGACATGATATGGAAAGAGAATTTTGTTAGCTTCCCAACAATGTATCTTGTCAGTTTGTTTCTGTTGTGCAAATCATCAATCTATTAGAAAGTAGAAGGTATCATTTTTGAGAGGTAGAATCTTGGCAACCAGGTTAAATCATGTCTGAAAACCATCCAGATTAGGAAAAAAATTGTTACTAGTTTTCCTATGAACTTTAAAAGTGGTCATTTTAAAATTCAAAATGGAAGACTTAGAATGTACATTTCTTTCAATTATGACTAAGTTATTTGTTATTCATCTATCCCAAAATTGAATCCCTTTTTTTCCTAATGTCTGCATTTCCACAACATTTCATTGAAAATCATTGAACTTGTGTGGACAAACAGGAGCGAATACAAAATTTTATGATATGAAAAAATAAAAAATGTAAAAATATCTCTCAATCAAAAACAGATTCCTTGATCCAACCCAAAATTTAATCACTTCTTCCTACCACTAATTTAAAAAAAAATTCATGTGGAACTTTTGTAGATATGGACTGACTGAAGCAAATACAGAAATGTTGAAACAGAAAAATATCTCTCAATCATAAACAAATTCTTGGATCCACTCCAAAAGTTACTACCTCTTTACTCCTTACCTTAACCTTCCACAAAATTTCATTGAAATTCATTGAGGAATGCTGGGGAGACTTTTTTTTTTTCTTTTTTTTTTCATATTTTTCTGCATTTGCTTCTGTCTGTCTACACTCTATATATCTATATCTGTATCTATACCTCCATAAATTCTTGATGAATTTCAATTAAATTTCGTAGAAGGCGGGGCAATAGGCTATGGATAGAGTGAGTAAATTTCTGGACAGATCCATGAACAATGACCTAGTCATAGATGGAAGAAATGTACATTCACAATCCATTTTGAATTTCAATATGAGAACTCCCACTTCCGGATGCTATAATATCTACCTTAACATTTTCAGCTATAACCTCTTTTTCACATTGGATGCATACTGACAAGATATTTCATTGGAAAGCTGACAGAATTCTCTTTCCAATGATATATCATGTTCTCTGTACGAACATTGGGTGTTGTTTACATATACATTCACGTTTTTGTCTGAAACTTCTTTTATACAACTGATACAAATTGACAAGATACACCGTTGGAAAGTTGACAAAATTTTCTTTCTAACAATATATTCAGTCAACTGTACAAACATGAGATTTTCTGGCCTCAAACTACTTAAGGAGGTCGAATTGGTCTTTCAAGTAGGATTTCTTGGGACTATTAGTATGGTATTCTGGAGACTTCATAAAAAATGCATTATGATGAAGAAATGTTTTTATTTTTTTCCAGTTTTGGCCCTAAACTGTGATGGTTTGCCTGGAGTAGAGTACTTGTAAAGAATGCGTATCAAGAAGACCTTTTTGGTAATTCAATCCTGGTGGCTACAAGATTGAGATCAAAATCAAATAGCCAGATTATCTGACTTTAATAGAGTATTATAGTATTAATAATCATATCCTTATTTATATTAGAATACTGTAGCCTTTTATGAAAAACAGTTGGAATCTTGTTAATCAGTAGTATGAATTTTGCTATTTTTGTTTTTGCTATTCTCTTTTTCAACCTTTGATGAGAATGTTACATCTTTTACAATTCCAAATAAACTATGAGTACTTTAAAATTTTTGAATTTTTCAACCCCAGAATGCTCCAGAATAAAAATAAAAAAGACCAAGATACATATCTCAAGTAGTATTTTGGCATGTGATCAATTCTATTTATGGTCATAAGATTATAGCTTTGACAAACTGCCATTACCTTTTGTTTTTTTAATAGATTATTATTACTATCCTTATTGCTATTATGGTAATGCTATTATTGTTCTTCAGCATTTCTATATTCTTTTGCTTGCTATATAGTGACATTTTTTCTTGTGAGTCAAAACCATAGTTCCAGATGATACCTTGAAGACATTAGAGAAAATGTCCCCAAAGGCATTTCTAGATCATTTTTTTTGAAAAATTCTGTCTTAGCTTTTTCTCTGATTTAATAAAAACAAAGTGAGTGTTTGTTTTTAGAATCATTTTTCTATTAGTTTATATATTTTTTTAAACTTCTTAAAGATTTAGAAAATTGGGAATGAGGTCAACAATTCCATGAATATTTGCTGTTCAACTATGACTTTACGTTAAAAATATTTTAGAAAAATTTTTCATTATAATTCTGCACAAATTCTTTATTATTATATGAAGGTGCAGGTGGCTTAACTGTTGGCAGCATGGAAAATGGAGTTGGCTGGTTCAGATCCCAATTCACTTTCAGTAATGTCTGAAATGTATGAAACCTTCTCTTCTCCAACTATGGGTAAATAGCAGGGTAGATAGGATTCTTCAACCTTGGTTGGCAACTAGTCTACGAGATTGACAACATTATGAGGAACTGGTAATGGACAGAGTAGGGAACATTTTCCCCAAATGTACTGTTGATAGGGCTTTGGTGTAGCTTTGACCGGCCTAGCAAGCCAGAAGTGGATTATGGTAAAAGGCTCAAGTAAAATGAAGGAGAAAAACGGACTGATCAAATAATACAAATGTTGTCTTTACCTGCCCACAATACACATGGAAGATGAAAAAGAATTATTCATAAGAATCTGCTTCTAGAACCTTTTCATAACAGAGAGGGGAAAGGGATGAGAGAATAAAAGATCATTTGTGATGCAAGCGTATTCAGTTTGATGTTTAATAATAGTTACATGTATAACAGCCCTATTTTGTTGATAGTTCCTTCAATACATAATTTGTAGATTAAGTGTTTGCTAAAGCAAATTTCAAGTCAAAAATATAAATTTGTCTCAATACTACCAGAAATATTTAGTCTGTGAGGAAAATGACTAAAGCTAATGGAATGGAGTAACGGTAAAATCAGTGGGCAGCAATAAAAAATGTTGAAACTTTGATCTATACCAGGTTCCAATGCAGTTGACACTAAAATACAACCATGATTATTGCTTAATTTTTTTCACCTTAATAATGAATATAGTGGGAAATCATGACAATAGATGGGCTAATATCGATAGGGAGCATGGTGAACACTTAAGGTGTTATTACGTAAGTTGAGTGAATTATATGAATGAACAGTGAAATAACAACACAGAACTCATACCAATTTTGTATTTGACAAAATATTGATAACTAAATAAGTACACTTTTTGAAATTACTTTTATCCATTGAGAAAAAAACATGGTTCTTACTATTATTTTCATAACAAATTGGTAAAGTGAATGTATCTCTTACTTCCGTTACATATGTTATTGCTGTTATTATTTCTGTTTCTTTTTCTTTTATCATTGTTACTATCATTCTTTCCATCATTACGGAATTGTTTTTTACTCTCCCTGTTTGTAATACTAGTTATTGCTCCTGTTATTGTTATTCTCTTTTGTGCATTGGCTACTGCTGCTGTAGCCTCTTGCTAATGATCACATTCCTTTACTTCTTTTTACTTATGGTTGGCCATATTATGGCTGTTGTTCAATCAAAGAATTCTAACCATCTGGTTTATTTCTACTGGAATGTCTTCAGAGTATGGTAAAAAAGTTGGCATGGAATGGTGGGGCTTCTGGTTCTTATTGTTGTCTTTGCATTGTGGCCAAGGAAATACAACAATGAGATTTTCTGAATTCTCTTCTATCTGCAACATTATCAGTAATCAATTATTCCACCAAATTTATGGGATATATTCATTTATTAGGCTTTTTATATTATCTTCCTGGTAGATTTTCTTGCTAAAAATATTAAAAAAATATGTTTCTTGTATAATACTTTTTTTCCTTGGTACAGATATAAAAAACCAGTCATCCATGATACTGAAAGCTAACTTATAAAAATAGACATCAGGGAAATGATTTTTTGTTTTTTGCCAACATCAATCTTCGTCAATATGGTAAACATCATTCACTATTTACATTTTGATCCAAGGTAATATACAATATTAGTGTTGTTAGTATTTGTCTCACAAGTTGACCCCGTTTACATTTAATAAAAAGTAGAACCAAGATCTACAGGCTACCAGTTCTCGGGATTGATTTTCATTAATCATACAAATAGCTGAAGTTACCGGTCAGTGTAGGTTTCACTGCTTAGCATAGTCTCACCTGTAATCTGTTAAGGAAATAAGGATTACAAAATGCTAGTTCCCAAGTTAATCATCTATTCGAAGAATGTTATTATGAAGAGGTACTTTTGAAAGAACACCTACATCGTTGGTTGACTTGCAAAAAATGAGTCAGTTTGGAGCTACTTCTTTTGCTTTCAGTGATAATTTACAATTCTATTGGATTACATGGCTTGATTTTTATAAGTAATGGAAATCAGCCTCTAGGTTCCATCTTAATGGTAGGTTAGTAATGCTCATTACCATAAGTTCATCATAGAGAAGTAAAACTTTCAGCTCAGAAGTTTTTATATTCAAGGGGTCAGTCTAGTCATAAAATCTTCAATATGCATAGATTTGTATATCAGCAAGTTCCCCTTCACTTTTATCATATATATATATATGCAGGCATATATGTTAGTGTGTATATGGGTCATGCATGCATGCGCATATATATAATATATATATATATAATGATTGTGGTATTACAAATCTTCAGTATGGCTAGAGATTTCTAGTACCACTAGGTAAGGTTGAAACCTTCACTCCGAATCTGGGGACAGATGCCCTATGCAAAACTGGGTGGTCAGTTAGACCGAAATGAGCAATATATTTATTTACACATAATTCCCCATCTTCTGGAGTGCTTGATTCCAGACTTAGAAGAGCATTGCATAGTTGCATATATATATATATATATGTGTGTATGTGTGTATGTATATATATATATATATATATATATATATATATAATTACATCAATAAGTCTGCAGCCTAATGATAAAAGAAAACATTTATTTTACTCAATAAATATTTATTTTTGAATGTAATCTCCTTCCTTGTGAATGCGCTTTATTCTGTTTTGAATATTAATCGCATAGATCAAAATAACCACTTCTTTCTTACCCCGTTGCCCACCCCTCCACAAAATGTCATTGAAATTCATTGAGAACTTTTGAAGATATCATATGGACAGACATAAACTTTTGGCAATATTATACGGACGTATAACTTCAACATAGAGAAGGTAATTGTACTTTGATCCACCCCAAAATTTAATCACTTCTTCTGTAGCCTATTGTACCACCTTCAATATAATTCAATAATACATGAATTCATGAGAGAAGGAAAAAAATATTTCTCAAAGAAATTCCTTTATCCACCACCAAACTTAACCAATTCTTCATTATTCTATTGCCAACCCTTCCACAAAATTTCATTGAAGTTCTCAGAGTACTTTTTGAGATCTTATGGATAGATGGAAAGAAAGACAGACAGTAAGACGTGATCGAATACATATACCCCTCTAACTTTGTTGGCAGTGGTAACTATCAGTCCAACTCTACACGTTTGTTGTGTATACTCACTCACACACGTGTATATTACTCAAAATGTCAATGAATGGTAATGAAAGATAGAAAAATTCTGGTTGGTTTATCTAAAAACCAACTAAGAAAATAATAAAAGTGAATTTCATTCATTGATCAAAAGCATCATAGATTTGCATTCTCCACTTGATTGTAGAATGTTCTTCTGAGCAGAGTTGCTTAAATTTTCACCTTTATGGCATCCGTTCAGCATAATTGGTTCAAGAACTGCTGAATTCATTAGATAACCATCTGCCTCTTGCCATAGCACTGTTAAATATCCACATTGTATGATATTATAGGTTTTATAGGAATAGAAGAATTATAGATGTGCTTAATGTAATTAATGGTGAATGATGAAATACATTTCTTCTTCAAATTTGTAAAAATGAAACAGTTTTGGTGAATAAATCTAAGTTCTATTCTAACTGATGAGACCACAAGTTGATGCAAATGAAAGATGGAAATGTTGGATACAGACAAGTATAATTAAATCAACACACCATGTTCATTTGCAAAATTAGCTTAGAGATTAGAAAAAGCCAAGTTGCTGCTTTTTTTGCACAACATGAGGCAGTGATTTCCAAATGACCCAATCTTCAACCACTAGTTGATGTATTTCTGGGTGCTGGGTGCTAGCATAACATCCAATATGGACTGCCCTACAGGGCTGAGGAGCTCCCAGTGCCCTGCTCTTTACTCATAGCTGGAGGTAGAAGTAGATTTATGCCTTTCCAAAGAGCATTAGTGCAAAGTGATTGCAAACTGTTCCAACAGGAGTTTGAACTCTGTTCACTGATTCCCATTCTCCATGCTGTTAGCTGTTGGCCACCCTCTTCTCTGAAAAAATGTACAAGTCTGTAAATCTAGCTGGATTGTTGTTTTTCAAATTGTTACATTTTATGATTTTTTTTTAGCTTGATTTGGAAATCACTTATGTCAGTACTAAAATACTATAATAAGAATACAGTACTTGAGTCGCTAGTGATCGGTTTACCCCCCCCCCGAACATCTTGTTAGGTTTATTTTCTCGTCAATTATGGTATGTAACTTTTTCAATATCATCACATTTTTATTGTTCTCTCACCCAACCCATCATCTGGAATCAGTTTTGTCCCCCCCCCCCAAACTATTTTTTATTTTCTATTATTACTTCTCAGCTCAAATCGGAGCTAATGTTGACTGGTTTAGAGAGAAGAAAAGCAAGAGAGCATCTTCTCCAGATAAACGTTGTCACTCATCACCATGGCCTTGGACAAAAGCAGATTAAGAAGACTGGTTTCTGCTTGCTGCAATCTCCTATTTCATCCTGACATCAATTCAGACTGTCACTGCCAGTTGCAATAATAAACAAATTGCTCTGATTGTATTCATCACTGGTCATTATTGATCACCTCCCACCTTCTTCTACTCAAATTAGGTTTACCTTATGATGTCAATTCTACATTGCTTTACTAGAATTAAAACTCTTCATTTTTTTTTTTTTTTTTTTTGAAGGATTAAACGCATAAAGCTCAAATCTTCAAATCTGATTGTGAAATGAGACTCATTTGTAAAGACAGGAAATCAATAAATATCTAAAGTTGATATTTTTTAATCAAGTTAAACTGGCTGCTTATTGTCATACTTGATATTTGCATTAGATGAAATTCATAGGCGCAGTTGAATGAGGAGATTTTTTTTAACATGTAAGTGCTGCTTAAAATTTGTGAAAATATCATTTGGAAGTCCTGTAAACTCTCTTAATGATAGAGGGAACAGGTGTTCGTTATTGCCAACTGTTAGGTATTACCGAATTATATATAAGAAAACCCAAATAGCCAAGAAACACAGAAATATTTTTTTTTATAGATTATTGTTCAAATTGGTATTTCAACTTGATATCCTCAAGGAGCATACTGAGACGGTTTCTCAGTCTCTCCAAGCTAACTGACAAACCTCTTTCATTGGCATGAGACTACTTCTTGGTCTCTCCAAGCTAACTGACAAACCTCTTTCATTGGCACGAGACTACTTCTTGGTCTCTCCAAGCTAACTGACAAACCTCTTTCATTGGCACGAGACTGCTTCTTGGTCTCTCCAAGCTAACTGACAAACCTCTTTCATTGGCACGAGACTGCTTCTTGGTCTCTCCAAACTAACTGACAAACCTCTTCCATTGGCATGGCTATGTTAAAGTCACTTCAAAAGGAGATTTAACAGATGGCAGCTGATTGTGTCTGCTACGATAATGAACCCTGACAGAGCATATAATATGTAAAGAGAAAAGCTGAATTCCTATTTTGTGCTCCCTCAAGCACTCGATTGGATGGTGTAGTTGAGGTGGGAATAGCAAAAGAAAAATGTAATTGTACATCACTTCACGTGAGGACAAAGAGAAGGCCTCTTGGCTGAAATGTTTTGTTGGAAGGAAACATGATTATGTGGTAGATTAACGGTTTTTTTTTTGTTTTTTTTTTCTTTCTTATCTACCAATTGATGTGAAACCTGTTATGTGAGAATTTAGTAATTTTCAATTTATTCAGATTTTTTTAATTTTTAATTTTTTTGTTTTTGTAACTTAAATGTAAACATTCGGTATTGATTATGATGACATTTTTGGAAAAAGTCTTATTGATATGATGTAATTTTTGGTGATGGTGAGGATGTCTACAAGTGACAAAAACACATGACTCAGAAGATTTTTTTTTTCCTTTCCCCTGCAGTGGGTTAAGCTCTGGATAAAAGACAGGGGGAAAAAAATGAAAACTTTTTAGCCACCATTACGTCAGCAGCTGTTTGTTTTAATTTATCAAACCACCTGTGCAAAACTGGCTTTACAAGAATTGCATACAAGATTTAGGTTAATTCTACTTCTTCCTCACCTGCTTTCTTTCTGTTTATAATCTGAAGATTAACTCAAAATAACCCTTAAGGCACAGTGTCGTCCCTAAGTAAATTTTAAAACTCTTAAGACAGTATTATTCAATAGCGACAACATGTCATTAATCCGTGATTGGTTACTCAAATATTAAAACTAATTGTTTTGTTCTGGATTTGTATTTCGAGGAACACGGTCATCTTGCATTAGAGAAAAAACACTGGAAGAAAATAGAAAAAAATGTTTGTCTCTGTTCTGCTTTAGATGAAAAACAAGAAAATGCTAATGTTAGGTTGCAAGGTGTAGCCCAGGGTTCCCAACCTTTTTGTTCCTCTGTACTCCTCAGGCATTCTGAACAGTTCCTGTGTATCCCTAGAAATTGAGGATTAAAAATTGATACATTTATATTAATTTTATTAAGGGCTCAATTTGATTGTTAGTAAAATGTTCAGGAAATATCCTTCAAGTTCCTTTTCCAGCTTCAAAAGATACTCAGTGATTAATTCTATGAATATATTAGTCTTAGATTTTAAAATGGTTAAGCTTGTTTTTGACTAGAAGTTCATTTAATATGAGGTTAAACTTGAGCAACTTCAGGTGTTTTGGTATTTGTTCTGCGGTTGTTACATTGTATAGCAAAGTACGCCATGCGTATGCTCTCAGACCATTATGAACCCTTTGAGGAGTGCAAATATACCCCAGGGAGTACATATATCCTTAATGGTATGATTACTAATCGTGTGCTTCTACTTGTTTTTGTCTTTTTATATCTTTTTTATTGGAGAAGAAAAATTTTTCCATTTTTTCATCTTTGCCCTCTTTTGGCATTACTTTTCCAAAGATTGAAAGAAATTATATAAATATATGCCTAATGTTTTCTTGTATCACAGTCAATGATAATTCAAATATTGTTTTATTCCTCCATTAAAAAAACAACAATAACAGACACTTTTCAGGCCATTGGATTTTATCAGATATTGATTTTTTTTTTCCTGGAAGCTCTATAGCATTTTAATGCTATATAACAGCAAATAACTACATAGAAAAATATAAAAATAAAAAAAACAAGATCGGGTTTAGAATTTTTATAATAGCATTTAAATGATACAGTGATGCTACTACAAGTTTTATGATATCTTATTGACTTCAAGATATTTCTTATCCTTTCAAAGTTTAAAGCAAAGTATTATACATTTATTCTGCTTTTGTGTATGTATGACCATTATGCTTTTCAACCTTGGATCAAAGTGTAGTATCTGCCTATCTCTGGCTCTTCTGAGCTGGAATCAGTTATTTTTCTGATTAAGAAACCTGCATTATGATATTAAGTGGGAAAAGAGGACATGAAGGAAGAAAGGTAAAAGGTAAAAAATCTAGAGAAAACCCCAAAGAGACAAAAGAAAAATTGAGAAACAGGCTTTCTGGCTGGATATCAAGAGACAATGAGGGTAAATCATGTAGAGATGGAAAGGTGCAAAAATTGTGATACCTTTAAAAAATTTTATGGAGATAGAGAGCAAAAGAAAGGTAGAAAAAGAGGATGCAGTATGAAAAATATTTCTGCATTCCTTATTTCTTTTAACATGAAACTAATCTGTTTTTATAATATTTAGATAAAAACATGAATAGGCAGCAAAAGTTATAAGGCATAGAATGAGAAGACAGGTAAAGGAAGAGAGAAAAACAAAGGCATGAGATAATGGGTAATCTTAGTTGTCAACACTCATGGAATTTCCAGGAGTCCAGTTAATAAAGAGATAATTGGTCTCCAGATGTTTTCTTTCTGTAGTCATTATTAACTACTTATCTCTTTATATCTAGCTTTAGTTATGCTTTGTAATTCTATATACCTTCTCATTGTACTTCTTATGCCGTTCTATTCTTCTTATATGCTTTTTTCATTTTGAATGAATATTACTTTATATAAATAGGCAAATAGACTCAATGTTTTGAAGATGAAGTGAATAAGCATTGAATTATTAAATAGACCAATTACATCACTTATTAATCAAATACTGATTAGTTACAAACATGCTCTCCAAAGATATCCCCCCCCCTTTTTATGTGTTAACTGATCAGTGATCTTTTTAGTTTTGATTCATGTGTTCCATCTGGTTGGGTACAGGTTAGAGATTTGGTGTAGGTTACTTTATTGCATGTAATTGTTTACATCATTTTATGATTCTGGTTGTCCAGAAGACGTCCAGAATATTCTTATCTATGGTTCACAATACCAATCCTTGGAAGGCATATTCTTCTACGCACAATGCATGGAAATTTCCCAGTGATTGTCAGGTTATTGATCCATTCTTGTTGTTGCTGTTTGCATGTTTCTTGTTTGGCTTCTGCATCTGATCTGATCTACGTTAGGTCACAAATTCTCCATGTGGGTTGGTCACTGCAGATATTTCACCATTGGATGGTTCATTGTCAAAATTCTGGAGGGTAACCTTGAGTTGAACCTTGAATATTTTTCTTAAACCACCCTTTGTCTTTATTCCTTCTCTGATCTTGAATACAGGATTTGCTTGGAGAGTCTCTCACTCTTCACTTGGAAATCATGTCCTGTCCATCGAGGTTGGTGAAGTTTTATAGTAATTTCAATGCAGATCTGGTGCATTCAAGGACTTGATTATTGGTGACTCTGTCCTCCCACCTGATGCCTTGGATTGACAGCTGCTTTGATTGATGGAATCTTTTGAGGCTCTTGAGATTACCAAAATACTGAATCCATGTTTCCCATTTATAGAGCAATGTGCTTGTTATACCATGATTTTTCTCTATAACTGTAACTGAATAAGTATACCTCATTGGAAATGAATAGTTGCAAAATAATTCTACTTATACTTTTAAACAATATTTAAGCAAAGAAATTCAATAGATAAATATATTTCCTTTGATAAGTTAGTTTTTTGCCTGGTACCCCCTGCTCACAATGTTTGAATGGTTATTTATCTACAAACTAAATCTTTGGTGGTTATAGAGCTCTATTGACAATTGATTTAGAAGTAATTGATTGTTGAAGACCTCATCCCTGCTCAGCCTCTATGTGTCTTTAGTTTGGCACCTGATAATGTGTCAAACTACTTGAACAGGCCCATGGATATCACACATATAAAAAAGAAGGGAAATTAAGTCTTTAAGGTTCAATGTATTATTGGCAGTCAGTACAATTTGCAATTTCTTGAATGTCTAATCAATATATTGAGTCAGTTTTCAATGGTTGAAGTTCATATCATGTGGGCTACAATAATGTTGTTTTATTGGCGACTCTTTACGTGTTACTACTCAGAGATTTACAGTGTTTGTTTATATTGCTGACCACATTTTTCTCAGCTGAACTGATTGACCTACTTGTAACTTGGAAAAAAATGATATATATATATATATATATATATATATATATATTTTGTTTTTTTTGGTCACATGAGTGCATTTTAATTCAGGTTTTCTATTTTTAAGTTGAAACGGTATAATGTGAAGAAACAATTACCATTTCTTTATATGGGAACAAATTTTTGAGTGTTCCAAGATCTAAAAAATGGTGACTTTAGTGTGTTGGGCTGTGACATTATAGGTGTATGCCTCCTTGCCAAAAAAAATGAGTGCTATTTTTGCTTTTTTCATAAAAGTTAGCTTAAAGTAAACTTTTTAAAAGTGGGAGATACCTTTACTATTTCGATACTATTAATTTATGATCATTTAACAAACACAAAACAAAGTTATTTTCAAATAGTTTTAATAAACTTCTTTGGAAATGTTAAATGTTGTATTTATAAACTAAGCATGTGCTTGTATTTGTTAGGGAAACTAAATTGGTGCCAATAAAAATTTGCTCAATGAATAATGGGCACAGTAACATTTTGTATTTTATAAATGGATAGAAGGAATTGCTGATGATTTGGCTTCTTGAATCTAAAAATATCTGATAATTCTGAAAAAAGAAAAACTTGCTCTTATTTCAAGTCATTTGACTAGCAGGTAGGTGAGGCTTATTACCATATACTCATAGAGTTGCTAGAAAAAAAATCATAGATACATGCTGTGTTCTACAAGCATAAACTGCATAGGATTGTGGTTACTGATTCAAGTTAGATTGATGCTAATTTTTGTCGTTGAAATCCTTGACATCAAATGTGCAGTCAAAACATCCTGAGAGACATTTTCTTTTATTGGTCTTTCCCCGAGGAGAAACTCTATCATGTAACAAAGTAACATATGTGACTGTAGAACATTAATAACACTGATTTGTTGCTGGTCACAAATCTTACGTAATTATGCCTGATCAGTATTAACCATCACTTTAAAATAGCACAGTATATACGCTCTACTGAAGTGTGCACTTTCTACCAACCTAGGCTGGTACTCAGACATGATAAGTGTTACACTACTCCATCTGCGTCCATTCAATGTTAATGTTACATCACTCTCCCCCACAGTGCCTGGCATAGAATTGTATCACAACTTTATTATTACGAAAGAAGCTGCTTGCCATAAATGTAGTAGGTAGTGAAATGCAAGGAAAACAGGCATGACTGAGTAGGTGATACCCCAGGCATTCTTAGATGCCCACGGAAGAAATGCCATATATCCTATTCTGTGAGAGGAAACCTGAACCCTAACTTTACAGAAAAGAGAACAGTTTGTTTATTGCCTTTTTGAATGAAGGTTGACCTGCAGACAGAGGCTTACACTATATTCTTTTTATTCCTGTAGCTTTAATTGAAAGATAATTCCTTTCAGTTCATTTTTGATTCCTTTCAAAAATTTTTGAAAGGGCTGTTGAATATCAAAGATTGACTGTTGCAGTGATATTTTGTTGATCACTCGTTCTTAAAATACAATTTTAAAGGAAATAGCCAACTGATAAAACTTTTACAATTTTTTTTTTATTTTTTTTTCTTTTTTTTTTTTGACGAAATGATAGTTCCCTTTTTCATGTACCTATAGTTAAAGAAATTTCTCTCCGTGTGCGTATATGCACCTTGATTACTCGACATCTAGCCATGGTACCAAACTGACATTTGCCCCATATATCAATCAGCACACAAGACAATGTAGTGTTGAGTTTGAAGTTGTTTGGATCAGCATTTTTTTGAGAAGTCTAATTCACTACTGTTACTTGACAACTGGCCATTGTACAAAGTTGACATTCACCGTACATTTTAGTCAGCACACAAGGCAGTGCAGTGTTGAGTTTGAAGTTGTTTTGATCAGTAGTTCTCGAGAAATCTAATAGAAATGAATAAAAAGAATTGAAGATCATGGATCTTTCTTTATGGTTTCTATAAATTTCTCTTGACTTCCATTTTTTTTTTTTTTTTTTTTTTTTTTTTAGAATGACCTAAATTTAGATATAAGATATTGTAATTGGCAACACTGAAAAGAAGTAACTGAAATAATTCTAAGCCGCAGTTTCTCAGAAATTATTTTGCATGACAATTATAGCAGGCTGCTCTACATACCATAAAGTCAGGCTACTTCCAATCCTACACCTTTGGAATGGTACTGCCCTAATAAATCATGAAGTCTCAAACATTTTTCCTGAACTTATGAATTGAGATATTTTATTCTAAATAAGCTTAACTTTTTTTTATGTCTTGCTTTAATAGGGTTGAAATTTAGGTTGAAATTACTATATATGCTGAACTATGACAAATGGTTTACAAGGTTTTTTGGAGGACTGCTACCCATTACAACTCATCCAAGCCCTATAACTGTCCATTTCAAGCTTCAGTAGATGACCCTCTACTCATAATACTACTGCATTGGACACAATGTAATAATCGCATAGTTTAAAAAAAAAAAAAATTAACTGTCTATGTATTATGTCCTGACCCCTACAGTAATTCTGTATTGAGTAAAATATAACTATTGAGGTATTGAAATAAACATATCTCCTATGAATACTTCATCACGAAATACCCCACTAGAATAAGCATTTATGAAGGCTGAGAAAAATTTCTGGTCATGGTTAATCAAAAAGATTCTCCTTCTCTATTTCTTTTTACTTTTTTTTTTTAACATATTTTCTCTTTCTTTGTACTGTTATATCAAATGTAACAAGATAAATTGAGCCATCAAAATGCTAATGATAATGCCAGGCAGTACCAGGTAATCTTGCAAGAATACACATAATTTTTCTCATTGAATTCACCTTCTCTTTAGTATTAAGGAATTTAATGTCACTCATTTCCTTCAACCTGTAGATATACTCACCTTCTAATGTGCTTGCTCTTGCCATAAAATATTCAACCTCTTCTATTCTATGTCATTTCTCATGTTTAGCATATCAAGCATTTCTTTTAAATCAAGTATAACATATCAAGTATATCTTCTATATCACCTTTTTCATTTTTCTGGCTTTCTTCTACATTTAATATGAAATGGAGAACAAAGAATGCCGTTGAGTGAAACCAGTAATGCTGAGGATTGAATATCCTCATGTTGTGACATTTCAAAAACAATTGCATATTAGCATCTGTATTATAATGATCCAATTTCTGTATGTTGGCTTGCACGTAGTGTGGGGTCTGCATTCATTCTCACCTTGATAATCTATGTTGTAATGATTTAATTTCTATTCAAAATGTGATAAGTGCACTTGGAAATCAACATAAATGACAAACAGAATAAACAAAATAATTAATTTTTTAAATTTATGCTTGCTGTTTTATCTCTCTCTCTCTCTCTCTCTCTTATATATATATATATATATATATATATATATATATATATATATAATTTTTTTTTTTTTTTTTCCCAGCATATAAGACATATTTAGATTTTCAGAAAAATCTATGTCAATATTATACAGTATCTAATGTGCTGGTATCACTACTAGAGGACCATCTACTGAAGCTTGAAATGGACAGCTATGGGGCTTGGATGTGTTACAGTGAACAGTAGTCATCTATATATCTTTGTAAACCATGCATCTTAAAGGCTGGTAAATGTTTCATTTTTCCAGTCATACTCTGAATTATTTAAAAAAAATTTTTTTTGCAGGTAAAATAGTAGCAGCAACTTACGGGTTAGGAAGTTCTATCTCCCTTATTATTTAAGGGTGTTATGTTACAAATAGGAGTTGTGTATTTGTGGATCAGTTGTGCACTTCTGATGTAGCCCTCTCCTTGTGGTTATATTACATCCTTATGGTATTGCCGTAGGCCTTTGCAGAAGTGATTTTCATTTCTTTTTCAGCTATTTATATTCTCTGCTAATAGTGTGTCATGTCATATCACTACAAGTTGCTTGCTTTCAGAACTGTTTCATACATCTCCCGATGTCTTGCTCTTTTCAACTATTCATGCAAAAGTGACCTTTACATCTTTCCCTGTTTGTAAAGTTCAGCCTGCATTACTCTTTGCTTTCATGACCTCTTTTATGCAAGGATGTAAATAGCATTTAGTCTTTTGAATTGAAGGCATTATTCAAATGGACAATTTTTTTCCCAAAATGAGATTTTCACCTTGCTTGATTGCTCTCCTTTTACTTATAAGAATTTGCATGAGAAAATAGATGACTAAGTTTATTCACTTACAGAAATATAATCGTAACTCAGTCAATATGAAAAAAATCAAACCTTATTCTGTTTCAGAAATTTATTCCCAATAGAGTTCAACAAAAAAAAAAAAAAATGAACAAAATGTTACATTCAGTACTGTTTGAAAAATCATAACAATAATAATTGTGAAATGCCACTGTTTACTTAGATAGTATTAGGTCGGCTTTAACCCAGAAACTTTTTATATTCAGAAAGTAAACATCTTGTCAGCAGTAAAAAAAATTTAAAAAAAAAGAAAGAAAAATGAAATTACCAACTATTGTTAGTAATTCAAAAAAATTACCAATTCAGCACTTTTTAGCATTAATATTGTTCGATCAATTTATTTCACAATGACCTTTTCATCAAAACTACAGATGTTTAGGGCTCATAGAGGTGACCTGTACAATTGTCAGATACATTCATGTTGCAGTTACAAAATACAATCGGAGGAACTAGAAAGTGGTATGAAATGTGTTATCTATAAAAATACCTAAAAAAGCTGCTTTTTCTGCAGCAAACCGGATGCTGCTAAGTTGATTTGATTAAAAGTTATTTCTAATCAAAGCTAAAATTAACCATAGTTGTATATTCTGCACTGCAGCCACTTATTCAGTTATTCAAGGTTAGGATTTTGTAAAAATGTACTTTTTACTACTGCATGATTCATACTCTAGCAATCATCGTTTTTTTTTCTTAGTTTATTGTTGGCTTATTACAAGCAAATGCATTTAGAATTGTACTCAAGATCTAAAGTAGACTGCATCTTCAACGAACCAATGTTGTTAGTTTTGAATGTTGGGTTCCCATACTTCTGTATTTTTCTGGACATCTCCTTCATGTAGGTCTCAAAATCTTCATCCCAAAGGAATTCTCAAAATTCTTCAAAAGCCTGCAAAATCAATTATCATAGTTGCTTTCAAGTGCAAAAGAGTATGTTGATCAGGAACAGGATGTCTTCAGGAATGTCCTCTTTTTTTTTATTATTCAGGTATGGCAACCCTATTTCAAGGTTGCTTTTAGTATTTTTGTTGATGAAGTTGTGGAGAAATTATTTTCACTGTTTGTTTATAAGCCTTTATCAAATTTATGATGACTGTTTTCTTTATTTCCAATATTTCTCCATTGATTTTGAGGATTGATAATAGATGGTTTCATATTATGCAACTGAAGTTGGCCAGACCTCATTGCAAATATCATCAAACAACTTTCTAGTAATCTAATCTGTTTATCAACAAGTCGTGTTCTTGCTCTAGTTATTTGGAATAGCCTGCAAATCCGATGAAATTTAAGATGGTTGCTGCTTTTAGAGTTTGAAACCTATCATCGCTTTGATTATTTTTCAACTAATAATTCTTTTCATTATTATTGGGATATATCAATTTTGAAGATGAAAAATCAAATTAAAAGGCAATGATTATTTTTTTATTATGATTAATAGGATATCAAGTTATTGGAAGAAACTCCAACAGTGAAGGTAATACATTTATGTTAAAATATGTATTTGTAAAATTTATCTGTACACAAATAATCTCGTCATTTCTGACAGGTATTGTGCTAGTATTCGTATCACCAGATAGCTTGGAAATTTTGTTTCTGACACAATGAACATCTTCTGAATCACTTCTGTTTTATTGTTCCTTTTATTATCTAAACACCTTTCTTCTCCTTATTAACCAGGATGAACAAGAATCAAATATATTTTCTATTGTCAATCCTTCAAGATTTGACAACTTCTGGTTTGCCAAACAACGTTCAATATGTTACACCTTTCTCAAGGATAACTAGGAGTTGTGCGAAATACAGGTCTACAGCTCTGTGATATTTTAGATATTTGTCCAAAGCTTTTAAGAAACTTGATTGGAACTTTTTATTTATTTATTTATTTATTTATTATTTTTTTTTTTGTTGCCAATTTAAGCAAATATTTCTAGAAACATATTTTCTATTGGTGAAAGCACTGAGTACCCTGCTCAACATTTATTATTAGTCTTGAGTTAGTGATGTGTGCTTGGTAATTAGCTTAGGTTTACTCATTTTTTCATCTGCTAGACTAGATTATTTTTCCAAGATCAAGTTACATCATATTTATAACTCTGGAAAAAGTTGTGAGAGTACATGCATGTATTATATATATTGTATCAAGAGATGATGATGATGATGGTGTTGAGTATAACAATTCTTTTTTTTTTTTTTTTTTTTTTCTTAAGGGGGTGGTGTTGGTTGAGGTAAACTATTTGACCAAAAAGTTGCAAATAATATGAAAAATTCAGTAAATTTGTAGAAGACCGATGCTGCTAAAATAGGGTGACAAAAATTGAAATATGTACTATATATTTTGGCAGATAAGACGACACTTGAAGCATCCAAGAAAACACCCTAAAAAATGCTTGAAGCATCCAAGAGCACATCCACAAAAATTGGGTCGTCCTATCGGCCAGATACGAAAACAGTCAGCTAAAATCATGAAATTCAGACTGAAATTAGGTTCTCAACTCATCTGAAGGCACCCTTATCTGCGGAAATATACAGTAATCAAACATTTTTTTCTAATTTCTGAGATTCGACAGGTGATGAGTCTAACGTGATGGTTATTAGCTGAATTTTGTCATGAAATTTTGTAGATATATTTATTTATTGGACAAGAAAGTACATGCATCAACATATAAATACATACATTGACCTGTACATACATCAATAAATTTTCATGTATACATGCATCGATATATATTTTGGCATGCACTGATATGCCCACACCCTCAAATACATATCGACACTTAGATAAATGTGTGTGCACTGTTTGTATATATTCACATACAGACTTGGTAAATGCACTTACTTGTATAGACATACAGATGCACATATATTACTTACAAGTATGCATGCAGGCATGCATGATATGAATGTCTTTTATACTTTGAATTATTGTTCACTCTTTTCTAGAAGTAATCGATGTCTGGTGAATTTTCTCGACTAGCAATATCAAAATGCGGTTGGTTGCTTTCCGTTCTTGTTACAATATAAAAATGCCTTTGTCTGCTTCTAGATTGAATCTTATATACTCATAATAAACATCCACTTCAGATGCTCTAAATTTTTTCTTCTTGCTACCGCTTCATTTTTTTCTTCAAAGAAATTCTGCCTCATTCACCTCTTCTTCACTATCTTTTTTGCAATATTCAAGCAATGCAAATTACAACTAGAAAGATTCAAACTGAAATAGTATAGTACAAGCCCAGATGTTTACAAGGAGATTGTTATACCAATCTTCCCAGTGGGGAGGACTGCCTGCCTGCCTTAAAATTTAACATTCGAAATGCTGGCTTTCACTTTGGTTTGAACACTAACCACTAGTGCCACTTGGAAATACAGTAAACTCTCTCTGAACTCTACCCTATGAAGCTGGATAATTGATAAAATGGATAAAACCCAAGTTGAGAGAGTGCCCGGAAAAAGATCATCACCATCATTCATAGATTATTATCATCACTTGACCACTTCAAAAATTACTACTACAATTAATTCTCTACATTTAGAAGTAAACAAACTTATAACCGTTTATAGATTTCCAGAGGAGTTAGATCTAAATCAATCAGACCTGAACTAATTTGTTGAATAATTTCATGAAATATTTGTTTTATATAGTTAGCTAATCTATCATATTCTGTGTGTATAGTGTAAGTTAGCAACTCTCACAGATTTTTGGCAAAAAGCAACTTGTCAATGAAAACCTCTGCAATTTTAAATCTATTAATTTTATCATAATCTTTGTGCTTTTAATAGAAGATAAATTGTAGAAAAATATTTCTTCTGGTGACAGATCCAGATATGGCAGAATCAGTAAAATCCTTCCTCTTATTAGTCTGTTTTAATAACGGTTCACTGTACTCGGCTATCCAACTCATCAAACAGACCTTTCTAACCAATCAAGCTGTTGAATTAAGATAAATAGTTATGTTTATCCTACAGCAGGATTCAAATAATGAACCTAGTCACTTCTAGGTCAATTGACTATGACATTATTTCTTTCAAATCATCTGTAAAATAAGATACTACATCTTCTATTTCTAATAATGACATTGAATCCATTATATTATAAACTTATTATACACAGTCAAAAAAAGATTATTATCAAAAACATTTAGACTCGTAATTCAAGCACTCTTCTTACAACGTTGAAGTTATGAACTTTCAGATACGTGATCAGACCTATTTGTAAATTCAAATTTTGAATACTATGGCAGTTTCAAAGTTCAGCATCACCTTATAAACACAAGACAATTGTTATTGCCTCTCTGTGGCATTACAGTGTTATTTGTGGTTATCTGTTCTCACAAATTCATACTGCACTTAACCATCCTAACCTGTCTCCAAAGCATAATAGTGAGGCCAGTAATGATAGTGAGATAGCATGAGAGACTTTTATAAAATACTTTAGTCTGTACAAATGTCCGAGTTGCAATATCTCTGATATCTGATTAGATTAATTCAATGAAAATTTTCATTATTTTGAATTTTCTGCTAGATTAAGAACTTTTTTTTTTGTTATTGACTGTTGAATTTTCTGGTAGATTGTGTGATGAAGATATTTATCTCTCAGTAAAAGAGAGAATCTATAACCTGAGCATACTTATGTACATACTTATCTCAACTGAATTGTATTCTTTGCTTGGGCAGAGAATAAAGATTTCATTTTTCTGAATAGCCGCCTGCTTGGCAATCTATAAATTGAGTGTGAGAAATGTTGGGAGTGGAGAAATTCATTTCACAGTAAAAGCTTTGCAGTAAGCGTTTATGTCTGGAAGAGAAGTACAAATTAGTAGAATGGAAGACTTAGATAACTTTCTAGCAAATATTTATGCCTGATCTGAGTTGTTCTTTTTATTTTTTTTTCCATTCTTGAATTCTTGATGATGAATCTCTTAATGTTCAATTTTTATAGGTTGATTTAGAATCTGAGTCGGCTGTACTTAGCTATGTTGATTTTTGCCAATGAGTTTATTCTTGGATTCTGGAAAAAAAACATTTTCATATAGTAAACCATTACTATATCAAACCTCAATACAATGAATTTTGGCTTTAAGAAACTTGTGGATCTATCCAAACTGACTTCGGATTTACTGAACAAAGTTTGATAAGTGCGATTAACTTGTGGACCATAATGGACTTTCTTATTTGCTGATCAAGGTTTACTCAAAACAGTGAACATGTGTATGATATAAATATGATGAACATGTAGACCATAACAAACTTTCTTTCATTCACTGAACAAAGTTCGATAAATATGACAACTAATCATTAATTGTGCACATGCCAAGACTGAAGGAATATGTTGGTATAAAGGAATTCTGACACGTGCATCTATGGTTACAACGTAGTCTCCTAGGATGCTTGTTTGTGTTAACACGTTTTTCATTCTGTGCTTACTGGGTTGAGTTTTTTGCGCCCTTTTCTGTCATGGCTTCAAAATGTAGTAAACTCATGCCTACCCCTTCTGGGAAGTGCAAAAAGAATATATTGTCTCTGGAGACAAAGTTGGAAGGTAAGGTAGAAAATAGAACAAGGGGCAACTGAATTGCCTTTGGAGTTAACCAAAGGATGTTCATTAGATGTGGCAAACTACCAAATTCACTTCTTGCTTACCAAACAGGAGGCAACCATCAGGTATAACGAACTTTCAGCTTTAATGATCACTCCCTCTCCGCAATTAGTTTATTATAGTGAGGGCTCACTGTATCTGCAAAGTGAAATTTGTTTTATTTATTTATTATTCATTGTTTAATTTCTGAAGCAATTAAAATCTTGCGTGCCAGGCTTTTAGCCTCGGGGCCACTTTTACACAAAACAAAAATCATTATGGGTTTAAAATGGGAATTTTTTTTTATTTAGCTTTTTATTTTGATTTCTAGATTGATAATTTGCATTCAAGTTATGATGGGTGCTGAATTTACTTTGTTTATTTGTATTTCTTCAAGAATGAATGAAAAATTTATGAATTTATTTCTAAAAGGCAAATACAAATTTACATGATATATATTTACTAGCATAGTACCCATAAAAAAAAATTTACATATGGATTGGCTCTTCTGCCAAGGCTCAGAGTATCTGTACACTTTGTCTAAGATCAAAGTGTTACTCTCCAGGACTTCAGCCTACGTTCAAAGTGTATCATCTGTGTTCTCATTGAAAAATGTTACACACACAATATATATATGTATTAAAATCATAGCTGAAAAGGAGGTGATGTTTGATCAACTCTCTTGGGGTGCAATGTTATAAGTTCTGTTTTTAAATCTCCAAAACAGTTAAATGGTAAACATTTTATGATCCCAACAAGAGAAAATTTACACATAGAACCATGATATCAAAGCATGTGTAAAACATATTTAAAAAAAAAAAAGAAAAAAGATAAGTACCAAAAAATTCTATAAATTACATTGACAGATATTGGGAAATAATGACTGAAGTACCCCACCCACATTTTTTTTTAATGTGCTTAGTTTTTAAAGCTTCCTATATATATATATATATATATATATATATATATATATATATATATATATATATTGTGTCTTATATATTTGGAAATTTTAATAACATGAGAAAGAATGAGTTCAAGAGAAAGCTTTTCTTTTTTTAAAACTATGTTATCACTCATGAATTATAATACTCTGATAGGTCATTAAGAAGCAAGATGACTAGGATTAATATTGGAAGAATTTTGAACATAGGAGAGAGCACTGAGTAAATAGGAATTAGAGTAACCAAAATCATTTTTAAGAATATTTTCATTAGATCAATGCTATAATTCTAACAATATTGTGGTCCTCTATAGACATTTTCAGTAGCATCCTGGTGAGGAAAAATCATTGGGATGTACAAGTAATTTTCTTTACTAATGGCTATGAATTGTCTGGATAGGTTTTAGAAGTTCAAAAATCTACTGAAAAAAAATGGAATAAAAGAAAAGTACTGTATATTCTTGAATATAAGTCTACCATGAGTATAGGCTGAGTTCGGAATTTAGCGTAAAATTCCAAAATCAATTGATTCAGATATAAACTGAGTCCACTATTTTGCCATTACCTTGTCATTAGAGATATCTCCTTCTTATGGGTACAGCGTTTATGGTACTTGGTCATCCGTCTCCGAAACATCTTCAACTTATCAATCATTGTTTTCATGCTGTAAGAGGGAAATTCTCATCAGTGATGACAAATCTGTCTGGAAAAAAAAAAATTACTTATAATGGGTATTACATAATACGGACCATAAACTACCTAGATGACATTTCATACAAAACTATAGTAATGAATTCGATTAAAACCAAGGGCATTATCATTAGTTAATATGTATTGTCTATCAGTGCTCTAATCTTATAGGCAAAAGTATTGGCCATTTTTGACTGACTTTAGTACAAGTCAAACTGTTGGTTTAGAGTCTTTTTTTTCTGTAAAAAAACTTGTCTTATATTCAAAAATATATGGTGAGTTTCATAGAGTATAGGGTTACAGAATATCTTGCTTCTGAAGGCTTAATACTTAATACTGAATAAGTAACCATGTTGGGTAAGGCGTGGCTGCTTATATACAAAAAAGGATAGAATGACATAGTGTAGTTGGGTTGGAATAGTAAAAAAACCCTTAAAGATATGAAAGTAACTTCTGTATGCTAAGGTTGAGTGAAGCCCCGTATTTCCACGGGTGGGAATTTTGGCGCACATAGGGGTGGATTAGTATTAAGGGTAATGTAGGTGTCATGTACGGTGAGTTATCTTGGGCTGGCTTTATTACTTGATAAGCATGATGGGAAAGAGTGAAAGGAGTTGGTAACTTTTACTGCAAAAGCACAATGCCTTTTAAAGGTAGCCGCCTTTTATAGAGAAAGATGCATTAGCTTTAGTTCTATAGCTATTCTTATATCAAGTGATAGATTAGTCATATAGAAAAGAAATAGGCCATGGGAACTTGAGGTAAGAATTAAGGTCATAAAGGTGAATTCCTATTGATCTGATGAAGTGATTATAGCTTCCAAATCTTCTGTTGATTGAATAACTATAATTTCCATGATATCAGTAAACCTTAAAGTGGATCTCCAACATTTGAATATAGTTGATGGTTATTAGGAATATGATTTTGAGAGTTTGAATCTTATTAGTTCTTTTACAAAATATTGCCATGTAGTAAAAATGTTATTGTATCATTTTTTTTTTTTTTTTTTTTTTCAAATTTTGCATTACTATCCTGTGTTGTTCAGTAAGATCTCTTGATAGTAACTAAGCTGTCAAGTGACACCACAAAATAAGACAGTTAATAATCATCAACATAGCCATTTACTATAAATAATTACTGATTATGTCAATAATTTTGATTTATTGTAAACTGAGTTTGATGACAAAAATATGTTCTCTCTTTCATCTCAAAAAACTGAATAGCTTTATGATACACATCAATGGATCAGACAAATCAATATGATTTTGCAGATTGCTATCCAGTATTAGAAAATTTGGAGGCTCTGTGCATAATGTAAATATTTATACTATGAAATATTAAACATTTCAAATTTCATAGCTTCAAGATCAACCATTATGAGGGAGTGCTCATTTTTTTTAAAATTTGAAGTCAGTATTCCATATCTGGGATAAGATTTTACTAACAAACATCACCAACCTATTACTTATACATCATGGTTGCTAATTCAGTGCTCCAACCCAGTGGTCCGCAATCACTAAGCCATGGACCAGTAGTGGAGCACAAAGCATGTGTTAATGGGTCATGAGAAAACAGTATGATTTGTCAATATGAAACAATGAGTCAGCTGCATCTTTCCTCATTCGTTTCCTTGAATCTTAATATTAAATTTGTTTGACAGACCCTATTAGAAATGAAATAGCTTATTAGCCTATGGTTGACTTATAACCTATGTTCCAGCTGTTAACCCCCCCCCCGGCTCCACAGCTGGTTTGCAAAAGTATTATTAACCAGCCTGTAGTGCCAAAAAGGGTCTGGGGGCACCTGCTCTGACCCACATGACCTGATATATTGTAATTTGAATCAAATAATCACTATTCTCCATATTTTTCTAAAATGAATCACACTGAAGAAATGTCTGTGAAGTAGAAATATGAAGAGAAATATTTCTTGTTAAAATCTAAGTTTGTTTATAATTTAGTATGTAAGTAGTCGCCAGACAAATTAGTTTTATTACCTAAAAATTTCCTTGAAATTAAGTGCTTACTAATTTTTCTTATGTGACTTTAAATGTCTGGAGAGACTGATGTGTAAAGTTGTCATAATAATTTTGCTTGTATTTGTATATCCTGAATAACAAAGATTTCAAAATATAGAGCAAACAGTATCAAAATTCTTTAAAAAGTTCAAAATATACAATGTAATTTTGTGAAAGTTAGGATTTTATTTTTGCATACTAATATATATTTACAGGTATAAGTTGATCCTGAATCAATTTGTTCCTAAAGATAATATTCTGGTTTAAGATGTCCTTTCTGAAATATAAAAAATGAACATCTCTGAACTTAGTTATTACAGCCTGTTGGTAGCTTCAAATTCTTCTAGTGACTTTTATTTAGCATTGTTTACATATTTGAACCATAACTTTGTATAAGAAACAAAAATCAATTTGTTACCAGGTGTGTGTATATATATATATATATATATATATATATATATATATATATATATATATATAATCAGAGTCACTTGTTAGGTTCTCTGATACATTCAGTGAAGCATTATAAAGGTATTATCACCCAGGCTTAAACTATTATTGTTGCTGCTAAATATATTTGAAAAACAGCTTTAAGCTATTGATCTAATTATTTTTAATGCTTTGTTATTTATTTAAGGTTAAAAGATTTGGATATTATGATTGATTGATTGCCAATTAGTTTTTTAGTCCAGCTCAGAGTTCAAATCTCTCTGATAGCTATTTTATTTGCTATAAAGATTATTGCCTAACATAGTTTTAGTTGAATTTTCCTTAGGATCATCAGCATTAGCCATTGTTGGTTAATTTTATTTTGTCCAATGCACTTTTAACATGAGATTTGATTTTAGAATAAATAAATATACCTAAACACAATAATGAAATGGAAAAAAAGATCCCTTCATTTTGAGTTTGATAGATAATTGATATAAAATTCTCCAGGTTTAAATTAATATGTAAAGTTTATTGGGGGGTTTTTCTCAACCAAGGAGAAAATAGAGATTGTTCTTTGAGTACTAAAACCTTAGGAATAACTTTGAAATGTTCAAATGAAGAAAAACTATTTCTAATAAAATGTCTTAAAAAATCTGCTAGTTGAATTTAATGGAAAATGATCTAGTAGTAGAAAGTTTTATGCCCCTTTATAAACTGCTTGATTCTATATTTCAACTCAACTCCTAGAATGTTGGCCTGAATGTTATAAAGTACCTACTAGTTCATGACCTGTCACTTAACTGTCAATTGCCGTATCAAAGTTTATGTAATATTAGGTGAAAAATTGCCAAAATTGATATTGTTTAAGCGGTAATTTAAGACGAGTTCAACCGTGACCCAACAACACTTAGATGACATCACAGTTCAAATAATTGGTTGACTTTGTATTTCTTAAAAATTGAATTCATTGTCTAAAAAAAAAAGTTTCCTTTGAAATGGTGATTATTTTGATGGTAAAAGATTGTTTTGGTTCACATAGCAACAAAATGACTCTAAACAAACTTGTTGCTATGTTGTCAAAAGTAGAAGCAGAACGTTTATAAACAGACACTAAAATTCTGAGTGCATGCAGTTTTTATCTGCATCTTTTTGTACTTTGTTCAATCACATCCATGAAGGTGCATCAGTAAGTCTGTAGCATGATACAGTTAGCTGAATTTCGATTTGAAATTATGTTTTATCTTTGTGATGGATGGAGACATGTTGGGTTAACTGCATTGAGAGGGAAGGAGATTATGTTAAAAAAATGAATGTTTGTAGTGAGTGTAAAATAAATGCTCTTTTCATCATTAGGCTACAGAATTATTGATGTACCTACTTAGAGTGATATAAGTGACATTTCCCTGTAGAAATATGAGGAAGAATAATGCCAAAAACTTCTTTATAAAAAGTGATAAATGGACTATTTTTGCTTGGTAGTCTTTGTTTACTATTCATTACCATGTTATTGCTTTATTAGGAAAGTATTGATGTGCAATTCTGGATGATGAATACTATCAAGTATATGTATAGCCTTTGTCATTATTACTCCTTCTCTTACTGGTAGAGATACATACTGCTGCTACTACTACTACCTTATCCTCATGCACATACATGCCAACCAGATTCACCCCTCCTGATCTATCTGATATGAGATGTTTAGCCTGCACCAAGGGGATGCCACGTACTCTAAAGTCAACATCAAGCCTGCAGGGGTGCGAGGTGCAACCATGGGTTGCCTTCATCTGGTCGCTCAAGGATTGAAATTTAGACTGGTGGTAGTTGGATGTTCTGAGGGGGACGGCACGAGGTGTGTCTGCACCAACAGATGCGTCATTGTGCCACAAAGCATGAGGCGGGTACCTGTTGGGTGCGTTCTTGAAGCTCTTTGTTGGACATATGGTGGGACTTGTGGATGCCTTCAATGCTCTGCTGTGTTCTGCTGTCAAAGCCATCAAGTCTAGCCTCCAAGGTCTTGTTTAGTGGCCAGATCTCGGACCCATACTCAAGGACAGATACCGAAGCGCTATATATGCAGAGCTTCATCCTTCGGGAGATAGACTGATGCTTCTAGAAGCTGTCTCTAAAGTAACAGCATGTCCCCTGAAGCAAGTCCTTGTCTAGAGATGCAAATAAAAATATTCATTGGACAGTACAAGAGAAAATTATGTTTGATTTTATGTGTCTGTATTTCAGAAATTTTTACTCCTTTAATCTTTATATATAAGTATTTAAAAAAAATTTCTTCCTTTGACCCTTCGTAGACTAACCTTAATGTGCTTAATGCCTGAATTAAAATGCCCCAATAGCCTTTCAAAAGGGATCTACAGGACATATATATCCCAGCAGTCATAGAAATCTCGGGATATATATCTCCCAGGAGTCTCAAAAGGGTCAAATGATTTTTATAGAGCTTTTCATACGAAGTAAAATACTTTGTTCTTGAATAGTGAATTTCTTCTTATGAATATTGAATTATTGTTTTACTTTTTTTCTTGTTTGCATGGAAATTCATGTATGAAATATAAATCACCACTACACACAACCGATACTGGGTTTAGGTTATTCATCTGTTTTTTTATAGAAGAAACTTGGAATTTCCAACATGCACTCACCTCAATGATTAGGAAAAATGTTGTTTTTGATAAATTGTTCCCCTAAATGAATTTATGTTCGGAGGGAGGGATTCAATTTACAATGAGAGTTTATGCCAAAGTAGTCCCTTAGTTTGTGTCCAACAGCATTCGTACTTGTTTTTTGAAAATTTGTACTTTTTAGTGATCACAGCCCAAAAAAAGCAAGAAAAATAACTTATCCATTGATCACCCTAACAACTCACTATCCAGACCTGTTTTGTTTTTGTTTTTTTAATCATAAATTTATGATTCAAACCATACTGGTAGTATTTTCATCAAGGTAATTTGATTTTACCTCCACCACTGCTTAATCAACAATGTAAAAAGCAGCATATATGGGTGGTGGTGATTCACTTTTTCCCTTGGAATGCTAATTTTGATCTATCTATCATTTGTTATTGAGTTTTAAAGACAGGTTTTAATGAACATTGAACATATTATTTTGAATTCATTTTTAGTTCTATTAAACTTTACTAACTGGAATTATCATCACTTTGAAATAGAGAAGATGAGATATTATCTCATTTAAATAGCTAACATCTTAATTAAGAAAGAAAAAATACAAGTTGAAAATTAATGATAATAGTTGATAGTGCTTTATCTTATAAGAAATGAAGATAAGATGCTACTCCAACCATAAAGTGAAACACTGTAATATGTCTTATAGTACTGACACAATTATGCAAGAATCCAGAAAGATCCACCCCACCCCAACATTTTTTGTTTGTGACAAAAATCATTTTTTTCCTAAATAAAAAAAACATTTTGAAATATTTCTTCATGGGACCCCAGAGGTGTCTTAACCTTAGTTTTTAGACACCCGAGTTTACAATACTTCATCTAATAAAAACTGACGAAAAAAATTACTCTGAACTTTTTACCTGATTTCATCTGATTTTGCAAGGCTCTAAGCCAAAAGGTGTTTCCGGTAATGCTGACACAAGATTGAAAGATTCTTAAAAATGCTAAGAAATTCAATAAAAAAAAAAAATATCAAAAATTTCCTGAAAATAATGAAAAAATATTTTAAAAGATGTCTAATGTGAATTTGTAAGGTTCTAGGCCAAATGGTATGTCCTGTATAATTGACAAAACAAAAACAATTGAATGAGGAGAGAATACCTTGTTTGTTGCTTGGTTGAGTCAATGGTTGTGGTTAAGGTGATTCAATGTTGTAACTATTGAATGTGAAAGACGAGTCATGTATCTTTTTACCAAATAGGCCATTACACTTATCTTTGTTCAATCTGTATACTTTGTCTACGCAACAAAGAATGAAGTAATTTATTCATCTTAATATTTCTAAGCAAAGTAGGAAATTCTATACCTGAATTGAAATTAATTTCTGTCAATGAAACCTGAGCAGTTTTGAAAATTTATGTCAAAATTTATGAAATTTTCAAACAAGAAATTACAAGACTTGGGAATAAAACCAAAATCATTATCCCAAAATATGACCTATTTTATTTATCCAAACATGTATAAAGAAATATTTATTTATCATATTTTCACTCTTGTCTGTCTCGTGCACTTTTACAGCTGCAAACAATTTTGACTGCTTTTAAATTTATTTATGACTTCTTTCTTGAGAATTTCTTTTAGTGTGGGTTGATTTTTAAACCTGTCTGAACTTCTTATTAGAAGCATGAAATGAAGTTTTTATGAATCTTTAATGTAAGTACTAAAAAAAAATTGGCAACATGTTTTTTCTATGTGTATAATGTTCAAGATGCTACTACAAAAAAACATTGAGAAACTTTTTATTTTTTTATTTTTCAAAGCAAACCAATTTGGCAGTCAATTTGGACGCTGTCTTAAAAATTATACCTTTCTAGAGGTCAGACTGTGGTAGAATTTTGATATGTTATCAAGCACACTTGATACTGCTCCCCCCCCCCCAACATCAAAACAACTCCTGTACAGTGAGTGATGAATGAGTAATGGCCATTATAGTAGCCATCTTGAAAATTATGCACACCGGGTCATAGAAAAAATTGGAGACTTTAGGACTTATATTGAAGATTCATAAAAAAAACTTTACTTCATGCTTCTGATAAAGGGTTCTCAAATGACCCTTGTTGAGCTACATTCCGGCCCGTACTGTCTTAAGTTCTGCCCATTTGTTCTGTTTCCAGAGTTGTACATATTACTTCCATTTATTTCTCTTTACTTCTCTGTTGGAGTCATTGTAGCTTTCAGATGATTTCTGCTATGAAACTAATGAAACTGATCTCTAATTTTTGATTACTTGTATTGTTTCTGCTTGAGGAAGGATCAAATCTTATGTAGCTTATTAGCAGAGTGAGTAATGGAAGAGTAAGACGGAACAGTTCAGTTTAGAGAGGGGCTAAGAGAAAGAGGAAGTTGTTTTTCCAAGTTCATAAGAATAACCAGTAAAATTCTTAAAAACTACATAACTCCTTGAAATTTTCTTTGTGTACAAATTTGACCCTGGGAAAGATTTTTAACAAAATAGTTTTTGAAAATCACTTGTCAAAATATGTTTTTAGGAGGGGCTTCAATTAATTACAATTATTGTTGGTTGGTACTATTTAGTAATAAACTATTTAGATTTTAATGCAAAAACCTGCTGTTGATTTATTCTCTTATATACTATTTCTCTTACAATGAATAGGGTGAGTTAACTACTGGACTTGATTTGTAATGACTAATACATCTGTTGGGCATTGTACGAAATGTAGTTTCTCTTTTTGCTCACAACACTTGATTATTCTTTCTTTATTTTCTTTCTCTTTGAATTTTCAATTTTCTTTTCAGATCTCATTCATGAATGTGTTATATTTGGAGGTTTTCTGTCTTTGTTGTTGCCTGTCCAAATCTGTGTCAGCTACGCACAACATTCTTACTGAGTGATTCACACATATGCAAATATCTAGGTAGATTGATCAGATGTAAATGTAGATGTAGTGTTGGTCTAATAAACACCTTAACTTTCTCCATCAGATTGACCAGTTTACAGCCTAAAGCAAAGGCCCATATTCTCCTAGGGCTGATTTCTAGCAATTACCAAACGTAATGAATGCTCTTGTATTCTGGTTTTCAAAGTGGTAATTTTTGTTCACATATTTTCCTTTTATGTTATATGTTTAGAAGAAGGACTATTTTGTTTACTGGCTGAAATAAAGCAGATTAGGTCATTTATCCACTGAAGCCTTGGAGAAGAGAAAGAAAGATATTTATAACAGATTTTTCATGTACTAGATTGACTGTTAGGAAAGTGTACTTTTTCTCATCAGCTCTTATTATTCAAAATGGGGTTGAGGTAATGATTTGGAATTATCGGTCGGCTGTCTACTATTTCATCTCTAAGTTTAAAGAAAAAAGAGGAACGCTAAAAGCTTGTTTGATTTAACAAATGGCTTTCAGTTCAATTGTTTATTATAGTCATCACTCAATTCATTTAGTTGAAGAGGATCAATAAATACAATTCAATGCAAATAAACAATAAAAATATTGAATATTTTGAGAATGGCACAAATTTCTCTCAAGTGCAAATTTTAGTTTTGAAGTTTTTTGACTATTCTGTATGAATGTGGAAAAAAAAATTGAGGTTAATTTGCATTCATTCTCTCAACTGCTATAGTTGGCTGAATTAACCTCTTTGTGTAAGTGTCTCTTTCTCTCTCTCTCTCTCTGAGTCTCTAAAGGTTATTTTGTATGAATAAAAGTATCATCTCCAATTGATGATTTAAAAATTCATCCTGTTGTATCATTTGAGTAGCCATTGAGAACCCACTGGTCAGTACAGATAAGAGTGTTTGTTGCTAAATATTTATCTTTCTCCTTGCCACTATCTTTCAGTCCAATACTTTTCTAATCCATTTCTCTTATATGATCAAACTCTCAATTCTGATTTGGCCATTTTGGTAAGAATTTGCTGGGAAGTCCAGGTATTTTTTGTGATGTGGCTTATGCTAAGAAATCATAGAGAATCTTAATATTCATTTACAATCCTGGATATTTATCTTTGTATTTTAATTGAATTCTCCAATCATATCAGGTTATTTGATTCTCCATTTTCCTCATCGTTGATATGAAAAATATATTATAAGCATCAGTAATATTTTAACAAGTGTCAGTGGTTGGATGCCTCAAACTGGACATGAGACTGGCTGAACAGATGTGCTTTTAGAGGTGGGGTCTGTTTATCTATCTCTTATATATATACATTGCTTAGTTCGGTCCTACTGACTGTACAGTTCCTCGTGACACTGGATGTTGGATAGTCTATAGCCACACTGAAGAGTTGCGATACAACAAAACAGCTGTCTGTGGATGACACAATTATTATTAATTAATTATTATTATTATTATATATATTTTAGTTTACTTCTGACGTCAAAAAGTGATAGCAATATTCAGCTAATTCCCTTGTTTACAATGATTACCATGGCCTAATGGTAGAGTGCTCACCCTCTGTTTAATAAGGTTCAATCCATACAAAAGACTTTGAAAATGGTACCCAATGCCTCTCTGCCAAGCACTTAGCATAAACAGTTGGATTAAGGAAGCCTGGAGAGGGATTGGTTCTGTTGGGCTATCTTGCCCAAAATATACCTGTGATAGGTGCCCAAACAACACAGTACAGTTATGGGACAAAGGATCAACGATATTCTTGTTCATGTTCAACACTTCCTGAATATTAAACTAAACTTACGGCAAAATTAATTTAGTAATTACAGAGTTTTATTCATTAAAACGTAAGATTCTTATTGTAAATTTTTAATTCTAGTGCATCATCAGAAGAGTCCACTTTATAAAGTTGGGTGAAATACCTCTTAATACTGTTTTTTTTTTTTTGTTTTTTTTTTTGTTGTTGTTTTTCTTGCATTGAGATAAAAAAATTGTTATACTCAAAAAATATATATATACATGTATAAATCTGTTGGTTTCTCTTGTTCTTCCCCTCCAAAGTTTTAAATAACTCTTTATTTACTATTGAATAATCATGGAATTTTATTTATCAAGTTCAACATAATAGAAAAATTCTATTTTAATGTCACTACAAGAGTTCATTATATGAAGATGGACAATTTGAACATCTCTATGTAGTAGACTCTTTTGGTAATGTAGAAGAGAGTGGCACACAAAACACATGAATATACATTGCGTTTTATGTTTGGATATGACTGATGTTTATATTACATAACTATTGCAAATTCTAAAAGTTTGAATTATCTTAACCAGGGCAGTGCCCAGTCCTAAAGTGTAAGTTTATCGTATGTGGAGCAGTCTTCCGTAATTGTCATGCAAAATAATTTTCATCTATTGTTTGAAACTACAGCTTCAAAGTATTTCAGTTACTTCTCTTCAATTTTACCAATTTAAATATTCTATAATTAAATTTAGATCTATAGCCAAAATAGATATTTCATATCTAAATTTAGATCTATAATTTGTAATTTTCTATTTATTTTCATTGGTTTTCGAGAACCACTGATCAAAAAAACTTCAAACCTGACTCTGTACTGCATTGTGTGCTAACTAATATATCTTGCAAATGTCAACTTTGTACAATGGCAACTTGTCATGTTATCTTTGTGCATATTGACTGACAGATTTCTTCAATTATAGTGAGATACTGTAAAAACATGGCTTCAGGAAAGATATTTGTTGATTTGCCCAAACTTTAACCTGAAGTAACTAAGAATCGGTACTTTAATTGAAAAGGCTACAGCATATCTCTCTCTCTCTTATATTTGTGTGTGTGTGTGTGTGTGTCAAAAAGTTACCATCAACCAAAATATCTAAGACAAAAATGCATGGACCAGGAGATATTCATTCTGAGAATTTGATTAGCTTATGCTAAGTTTCATATTGGTAGCACCTACCATTTTAAAGATGAGTAGCCATTGATTACTAAAGGCACCCAAGCTAGTAATAATAACCATTATTGTCCCATAAACAATTTTTGTCAACACTGATAAGTATTTCTTTTTTGAGTTTATTTTGACTAATATACTTGATTGTTGCATGTATCAACAAATCAGATTTTTGAGAGCATAAAACCAGTATGAAACTTGGAACATAAGCTAATGAAATTGTGCAAATGTGGACTGAAATCTTCTAAATTTTGAGGGTTTTCAATTGAGATTCAAAGTAGTTTTATTCCATCATCATTGATGGTGATCTAATTTTGACCCTATGAATGTATATAAACTCAGCTGAAGTCTGCCTCAAGGTTAGAAGTGATAAGATATATGTATACATTACCCCTAAAATTCTCTGAATCTTTATCCTTGTGTTTACCAAGACAAAGATCACTTTTTATATTTTCATAGCTTTCTCATTCACGAACTGTTTACTTCAGAATCATTTCATTGGTCATTCTAATCAGTTTTCCACAAGACTTGAATCTCTTTCAATTTCGGATCACACAGTTGGCCATGATGTGTGGCTTGTGTGTATGTGTGTGTAAGTTAATTATAGTAACCTGTAGTCACTAGTTAGAATGGTGCTCTCTCTCTCTGTCCCCCACTTATTTGGGATTTTGCTTTATCTTACTCAAACTACTCTGTAAGTTGCAGTTAATGTGACAAGCTATAAAACAAAAACAAAGAAACAAGAAAGCCAAAAAGAAATGCGAGATTCCTCTGGCTGCAAATGACAGGCATTAGTGTGTTTTCTAAATAGTAATTTATAATTAAACTGGCTAAAAACCAACAGGTGGGCTTGCCCCTAAATTGATGATGTGTATGTGTATGTGTGTGCATAGCTTTTGTTCTTACTTTTAAGTATTTCCATAGCAGTGCCCCTTCTAGTCAGTACAAGCTCTCACTCTTTCTTTCTCTGTAGAAGTACATTTTTTTTGGTCAGGCCATACTTTTTTTAGCAACCCACTCAGCAAACTTTATCTTCCCCAACTGGCACAATTAGTCCCACAGTATTCGACATTGGCCATTGCTACTGCAAGTGCTAGCTGTGCACAGTTGACACCAAGGATAGTTGTAACTACGTTTCTGAAAAAAAAAAAAATGGTGGTAGTGGTGGTGAGACTTATAGAAATATATTTTTTCTTTTAGATTTGTACTTGGCACTCATAATCATGTTTATTTACTAAGGACCGCACTTTCCTGTTTCACTATGTGGATGTATATATATATGTAGATCTGTGTTTTGGTCCAAATATATGCATCCATCCTTTTCCTTTATTATTTTTGCATTGTGAATATTGAATATTGCAGTTATGAATCGTTAATTATTTCACCTTTAGTATTGTATTTTTTTTTTTTTTTTTTTTGGAAGTACGGGTATTCATATATACTTTGTAAAATCTTAATCGATAGTTTAGGTTAAGGAATTATTTAATGTTCAATTTTGATTTATCATAATTTTCATCATTTACCAATATGAATTAGCATAATTTTGTAGCATATGAGATTTCATTTTTAACATTTAATTGTGTATTCCTTTTGATTCTTACACTGACTTAACCATTAAAATTGATTCATTTTCCTACCATTAAGGATATACCGTATCTATACCACTTGAGGATTCTGTTAATCTTATCTTAATTATTTATTTAGCACATGCTCATTTCAACTTTTGATATCTATACTTCTTTTTTATCTGTATGTTTTAATGTAATTATTTGGATTGCAAATTATTTATTGCTTGTATCAATTTCTATTTGGATTTTTCTTCTTTTGCTTTGTAAAAGTTCATTTCTTTCCTTTTGTTGATTAATCCCCTCCCCTTTTTTATTTCTCTATTCTATTCTATATAAAGTATTCTATGAATTATTCAGATTTTCATATTTAGTTCCCACTAGTGTTTTGCCCAAAATAACTCATTAATAATGTTAATTGTGCAGCAGACAAGCTATAAGTTAGTATATCTACATTTTAAACCTTACAAATATTTTAGTGGAGTTCTAAGAATACTTTTTTGTTTATTTCAACAATTGGAATTGATATATTTGAGAAAAAAAATTTTTAAACTCTGTTTGTTGGAAAATCTTCCTATTTTTTCTCATTTTTGAGACATATATATATGTAAATTGTACTAGGAATTATGCTAAATAGTTTGATTATTCAGACTATACATAAAAGTGAACTTTTCATGTTCCTGTTGTTTTGATTATCATGCCATGTATAGAATACAATGTACAATGGTAATTACTGAATTTCCAGGTGTCGAGGACACACAAGTCTCAAGGACGCACCTAAAATTTACTTTCAAGTTTTGTCTTAATATTTATAAAACCAATAAAAATGTGTTCTATTCATCATCCCCTGTTGATCACCAGACAAGTCAATAATTGCTCGACAGAGCATTGTGAATTTAAAAACTTTGTTCCAGATTAGTCTGCATAATTCATTTACTTTTTTCATACAGATTGATATGTTGATACTAATTCAAACCTCAGCACGAATTCACTTAATAAATTTTGTGTTGTTTGTCAGATGCTTTTAAAACTATCTAGCATTACAAATTGATCTTTTAAGCCTCCAAGTTTTAATTATTCTCAAAAGAAAGAAATAGTCTATCAGTTTTACGATGTGAAATGTCAACAGAATGTACAAGAATGAATTTGTGAAAAGGTCTGATGGCCTTTGTTGTTCTTGTAGGAAGATTCAACAGTCCGACTCCGACATTACAGACAGGTAATTATTATTTCACAAAACGCATTTGCACTTCTTCATTCATTTTATCAACAGGACTTTTGTAGAGATATATCTCTAATGTCATTTACCATTTCTTGTATGTAAAGACTGTATTTCATGTTTTCTACATGAATTTTTATATCCATCATGGCAAAACAAAAAATAATTAGTTGAAGTTTTTTTGAAGATTACAAATAGCCATGTATTAAAAATGAAGTTTAAAAACTTTATGGTGGCCATATAAATATCATAGTAACTTTCAGGCATCCACAAGTCCACTATATGTGAACGATATTTTATAGGCTGACATAATGCTTGAACCTCTTTCAGGTATGTGTTGTTTGAAGTTCTGAGATGAAGCGTTGTTCTGATTAGCATCCTCATCTTCGTTTTAATCTCTACATTTCAACCAAATGTTGTGATTGAAACAAAAGGTGGAGACATTAGCCTGAAGGATTAATCAAATCATGCTTTTTATTGAATTTGACATTTTACCTTGTTTGATTTTTATTCTTCTTTGTAAATATTTACCTGCTTCGAAATACAATGTTGAAATTATTAGTGAAAGCTATTTCTATTTCATGGTCTAATCTAAGTGAATAGTGGCATTATTCTGATTCTATTAAATGATCCTTTCTAAATATCAAGAAGTTGATATCAAGTTGTTATCCTTATTGTTGAAGTTGGTATAATGAAACGAGAGTGTAAAGCGTCTTCCTCCTTTCAGAAAATCCTGGCTAAAGCTATTAGCCTCTAAATATAACAACATTCTATATGGACGTGGTAAATGTTCTTTTAAATTATACATTTATGAAAACTGTTTTTCTTTATTCATTTTATCATTAATATTTACTGAACATTGCTCTGTTTGGCACAGAGCTAAATAAGTGAAAATGGGGTAAGAAAGTATTGAACCTATCTCCAGAGAGCCTACATGCCTCTCAAATTTGCACTTGAAATCTTTGCTTTTTCTGGGCTTGAATACAGACCATTGGCCTCAGTTATATGTACAAAACTATTATATATATATCTTTACTGTTTCTAAATGTTGCTTTAACTATGGTGATAATGCTAGATATTTTAAAATAGATAGGTAGATACCCATTGCAAGTGACATTGTGTGTGTGTGTATGTATATATATATATATATATATATATATATATATATATATATATATATATATATATAATTAGGGGGAACAGGGGCACAATGGCATGGTGAATCAATTAAAATCAATATAAGTTTGAATGATTCAAAGAAGTCCAGGAGTGAAACAAACAACACATTTTATTGAAGTGTTCTTTAATTGTAGACTGTTACAAAATATGATCACAGAAATCTCTCAAACATTCGCCGGCAAATGATTGATTTTAATCAAAAGAGTTTGAATTGGTTCAGTCCAAGAAGTGATCAGCAATACATATAGTATTGAAAAGACGACCTTACATCTTTTGAAAGAGCAGACAGTGATGGCAGTCTGGACAAGAAATGATTCAAAAAGAATCTCAATTTCAACTCAAATAGCACAATTACAAAATTCTGGATAGTTGTGAGTGTACAATGAAAGTAAGAGTGCCTCTAGATAATATTTTTGGTTTAAAATTTGGTTCTTTTGCTTGCACACTGTACATTAATGCTCAAGCATGTAAGTCCTTTCAGAAAATGAGATGGTGAATGTGTTGACTTGTGAAAAGGAAGGAGTCGCCAACTGGCTGTAGATTAGCATTTGAAAAAAAAATCAATTAACTGTGACGTGGTTTTCTGTAATGTCATAACTTTTCATTCTAATTATATATACATATAATGTCACTTAATCATTTTATATATATATATATATATATAATGTCAATTATTCATTATTTATATATTGTAATTCATTCATTTTGTATATGTCAATTAGATATGTATGATGTCAATTACGCATATATAATTGACATGATGTCAATCATATAATTTCAATTGTATACAGTATATATAATGTCAATCATATAATGATGATATATAATATCAATCTCTCTCTCTCTCTCTCTCTCTCTCTCTCTCTCTCTCTCTCTCTCTCTCTCTCTATATATATATATATATATATATATATATATATATATATATATATATATATATATATATATATATATATATGTCAATTATTTATGTTATATATATAAACATTCATATCATGGATGATACCAGAACAGTCTGTTGCACACCTTTCCTCGATGATTATAAAGTGTTTTTTTTTGTTTTTTTTATACATGTGTATAGATATTTATTTATTTTTTTTGTTAGTCATATCCACAGTAATTTTTAGTTTTAGGTTTTTTGGCAGTGAATGTTGTCTGCACTTTATAATTGTATTATTCATTTCTAATTATAAACTAATGTTATACCTTCCCCACACACACCTAAGCTTCTAAATAAATCTGCTTTCTCTATGGGGTTAAAGACTGTCCGTTTTCTAGAAATGTAAGTGAAATTCTTATTTACACTGAGTTTTAACAAATGCCCACCCATTAAGTACTGGAATAATTACTTCAAGCTTTTTCAATTCAAAATTTAGCATCCCGTATATTTGCGTTGAGTAATAGAAGCCAAAATATTGTTAAGATACCCCCCTCTTTTCAAGAGTTTGCATTTTGCCACTTTTATATTTTCATGAATAAAAAGTAAAAATAGTGTTTAGTGTTTTTTTTTTTTTTTTTTTTTGCAGCTAGCCATTATAGAGGCAGTGTGCACTCTCTCTCTCTCTCTTACATCCCTTTCTTTTACTTCCAACCAACCCAACCTTTGAAAAGTCTAACATTTTGTGATCGCCATTTTTTAGCACATGCTCATTTCAACTTTCAAAAATTTCCCATACAAAATGATGGTACATCATCTTTCTGCTTGTTGAAGTTTTTTTGAAGAAACACTCTTTTTTCAGATAGCAGGGAAAACCTGAATTTGCAATATTTTAGAAACCAGTAAATTCTTATTGAATAACCATAGTCATCAAAGATGGCAAAGGGTTTTACCCTTTTTTCATATGTGTATGTTTGTTTGTTTGTTCTAGCATGTCAGGCCATACTGTATTTTCTACTAATTTCTGAAAATTGGCATCAATATTCCCTTCTGAAAATGTTTTTTTTTTTTTTTTTTTTCTTTTAGTTTGAAGAAAAAAAAATGGCTTTTTTGATCTTTATTCTGACAGGGTATTTTCGATAACATCTAGATTCTCCAGAATGGAGATGTTTCTAGATGTTTTTCTTACTCTGTTCTTGATGTGTTCTGGTGAAAAACACCACGGATGTCAAAAAAAAAGAATTTACTCTGACCATATTTATTCTTCATTGTGTATTATATTTTTACAGTATATAATATCATTAGATTACATTATTAATATTCAATATAGTACGGAAAAAAGGTAGACTTCTAAACTATTTGACTTGAATTATGATAATTTTTATATGATTTTTAAATTAAGCCCTCAAGAAAGAAATCAGATGATTTGCGGTTCAGCTTTCATTTCATTACTCATGTCTGAAAATTAATGAATTATTTAATTTAATTTATTTTCTAAAGTGTCTTAACTGCAACACATTGAGGTTCTGCGTGCTCACACTTATCAGATATATAGTAGGATTGAGTCAACTTAGCTACACAGCTATATACCATGACACCTGGAGAAGAATGAACTTGGTATCTATAGTTTGTATGACTAGCTTGCTACCAAATGCATTTTGACAGAGGCTAAAATGAACCTTGGGACTGCCATTTCCTTGATGATTAATCGTTTTTAACATATTTGATTTTTGTCCAGTAGTATGAATAAATATTTGCAAATGAATGTTATTATCATATACTTGTATATTATTAACTATTTCAAAATTATTTGCCATCTATCATATTCACAATTATTGGACACCAAATACATTGGTCACTGGAAATAAGGTCTACTGTTTTTCATTTGTATCTTTATTTTATAAGCATGTTCTTATAAAATATATTTATCTGTGTCTTTTCTCATTTATGAGTTACTAGCTGAAAGTTTAAGGAATTTGACCATGAAAGAAATTAATTATCCTAATATTTAGTTTCCACTATTCCTTCGAAATGATCCCCTTCAACATGTATGGAGGTGTTACTCAAAAACGTAGCAGCAAAAGTCTTTTCTACATTCAGTTCACACACACTGTCCTTGAACTTTTGGGCAGCACCTTGTATATTGCTGTTAGTTTTATTTTTGTATCAATAAATTGAAAGAGAGTGTAATATGTGTAATATATATATATATATATATATATATATGTATATATTAGTTTTGGTACCAGCTGTAGACGAAAAAATTTATAATAATTTGATGCAGGAAAGCAAATCATATTTTATAAATATATCATAAAAAATATTTAAGGTGGAAATGGGGTGTGAATAAGCGCTCATCTCCCTCCCCTTCAAATATTACAATGCAGGAAAACAAATTATATCCTATGAGGATTTCAAAAAATCAATAGTTGGGCCTGCACCCCACTGTTGGTCCAAAAGAAATTTCAAATATAACACAGGAAAGCTAATCATATTTTGTAAAAATATCATCAAATTGATGAAGAGTGTGCTCCTGTGTACTCCTCCATCGGGCCTGCATATACAAACATTTTTTTTTTTTTTCAATATAACAAGAAAGCAGATATTTCACTGAAATCTTTTTAAAAATTGAGTGAAGTGTTGTGCTCATGCTATTTTACCCCCCCCTTGCCCAATCTGGCCTATTTCATCTTGTATAACAGCACAGGAAAGCGAATTATATTTAATATAGATTTCAAAAATTTGATTGTAGAGGTCACCATAGGTCAGCACCAGCTATCCTTTATACATCCTGAGGTTAAGTCATCCTTGTACACAAATTTGAAGCTTGTATGGTGCAGCTGTTTTGGAGTCTATGTAATATTGAAACTAAGTAACAAAAAATGTCGTCTTTATAGTACACTGTAGATCCATTATAACATGGAAATCGGGGTCCGTAATTTTCTACCGCATTGTGAGTCCGAGTTATAATGGATTTTTCCATTTTTACAAACCTTGATCCCAGTTCCCCCCTCCCTCTTCTTGTAATTCGTTCAGAGGTGGACAGAAAACTGCGGGTCTTAGGTAAGGTGAGGCAAGTCAGGTAGGAAGACAGAAATAATATAAATTTTTAGAATGATCATGGCTTACTCACCAGAAGGTTCATTTGACAAAAGTTACATATGTAGTGAGTGTCGATACATCAGTAATCTTTTTAGGGACAAATGAAAAAAAAGGCATGATGCGTTTCATTCATTCACTAATTGTATGTTTTTGTCCAATTCATTTCCTTTTTATAGTTGATACAACCTAATTCAGTGTTTGGGGTGTTTTTGCCTATTTTTAGTATCCTATGGGGGTTTTTTTTTTTTTTTTTTTTTTTTGGCTACTTTTTAAAAAGTTTGGTGCTTTTTGGCAGTCAAGCTATGTAGTGCAAAAAATATTTTTTGAGTTGGCAACACTAACCTGATTGACCTCTCAAGTTTCAATACGTCTGTGCTAACTATTACTTTGAGAGCTATATTTAACGTATTGAAAATTGGGTTCCATGCTCAAACCGCATTATAAGCTATTCCACATTATATCAGTTCTACAGTGTATTAGAGACACACATATATATATATATATATATATATAATACACACACACATACACTCTCTCTATTGTGCTACCAATTTGCCCGCAACCACCAATGAGACGGGGAAACTTGGCTATATAGTTATATCGTTTAGTTATGTAAGGGAATGTCTAGACGATGTTTGCCATCTTCCATCTATCACCCACCCTTGAATTTTGCTCATACCCAACTGGCAATCATTGTTGCTCGGTTATAACACAGTTGACTTTCTTGAACCTCAACACCAATATCATAACTGGGGGAGGCCTGTACCGTATTATTTCTAAAAACATGTTCTCAGTATGGTGTCCTGAGGGATCATTTGAAGGGGGCCATAGACTGAAATGATAAATGAATTTCCATCTATCTGTTCATGTGGTATCCCTGGTGGATAAGAGCACTGAAAGCTAAGAAGAGCTCTCAAGAGGGTTGTGGCTATTGAGAATGGTTGGTTTAGGTGATCATTGTGGTAAAAGTTTAGCACTTTGAAGTGTTTTAAACACAAGAGAAGAAAAGATGCATTTATTCACAGATATCTTTTTTTTTCCTTTATATTCTTTAAATCAGTTATACAAGAATTTGGATCCTTTTATCATTTTAATTTTCAGTAAGTACCCAAGTAAAAATTACAACCTTGTATTGTATTTTGTATTAATAAAATATTAAATAAATGGTGAAATTAATTGCTACATTCACTATAGGGGGAAAAAATCTTTTAAAGATGTTCATATTGCCATTATTGCTTATCCAGGTTTTCATTTTCAGAAAAATTTCTTTTGACTTCTATCCGGCCAAGCCATAGGCAACCTTTTTTGACCTGCTGGCCTTATAATGCACTAAAATAAAAATTTTAAAGAAAATTAATGTAAGTTTCATGTAACAAAAAACAGAAGGAGATTACTTATGAATTTTAGTGAGAAACTTGGTGTTGAACATTTTTACAAAGGTTTTCATTATTTGGGGGTATCTATTTTTTTTTTTTTTTTTTTTTTTTTTTTTCAAAGTTATGCTGCTGTAATCATGAAATTGTGCATACCATATAAAATGTCTAAAGGGCTGCTTATGGCCCCTTGGCCAAAGTTTGCACATACCTGGTCTATACTGTAAAGCAGGGAGTAGAAATGGTGAAACCAGGGCATGGTGGATCACAGGGCACAGTAAATCATGATTTTTCATGAATGCAAATGCACAACAGAATGACTACTATTTCCTCTCATAAGTTAGTGTAACTGCCATCTTATTTTGTAAAAGACTTGCCTGCTTCAGCATAGCTGTACAGTGTGCAAGCTAAGTGACCTCATTTTGAATCAAAAGTGATATTCCAAGGTATTCTTTTAGTCATTATAGTGCCCCAACTATCCAGAATTTTCTGTTTGTGCTACATGAAATGAGATTAAGATTGGACAGGAATTAATCATAAGACAAACTGCAATCACTGTGCTTGCTCTTTGGAGAGATGTTAGGTTATTTTTCTCACTGATATCTGTGGGGCACAGTGGATCATTTCTTTTAATTAAAAATGATTCTGTGAATTCATTTCATTTAGTTTATGAGAAAACTAAAAGCGCTTTCAATTTGACTTTTGTATCATCTTTTTTTTTTTTTTTCTCTTTCTCTGAAATTACTTTTGAGACTGCCTGCATATAATTTTGTGTTTAATATTTCCTTTAGTGTGCAAAACTTTGCCAATGAATGTTTTTTATGATCAGTTTTTTTTAAATTTAGTGTACAATTCAACGATACTTTTGTATTTGGATTCACACTGGAACTTCTTTGAATCATTCAATCTTTTGTTGATTCACTGTCCCTTCGGGTATGATTTACTGTGTATTAGGGCTGGGGCACAGTGGATCAAAAATGATTTTTTTTGAAATAGCAAGTGCCTGCCACCTACCAACTTTGAGAGATATTACTCTCTTAGCTGTGAAATAGGTTACATAAAGGTAACAGAGTTGATCTTTTTTTAACCTAAATATTTTTGGATCATGTGGCTCTTCTGGTTGCATTGGTTCTCTAAAAACATGTGTTGACAAAATTATAATTAGTTTGCATTCAACTTGGGAGGTGGCATTTAGACAACTTGGTCAGTACATTCACATTCTGGTAAAATAGTTGTTATACTACTTGCTTCTCTCTAAGATGAGTGTTGTGGTTCTGTTTGGTAAGAAAGACAGGTCTTAAACTCTGTTGCTGATGGTGATTTTCAAGGCGGGCAGACTAGTCTTCTCCACATTGAAGATTGGTGCAACACACTCTTCTTACTCTTAATTTCCTCATATTTGGTCTTTAGTTAAACTGAGTGAATATCAATAATAGTTTGTTCAAATTTAAGCTTATAAATAGGCTTTGGATTTTAGGAAAATCTTCCTGAACTGCATGCTTTTTTTGTCAGTTAATTTGTGTATTTGTAAAATTTATATCCTCAATGATTATTATTGAGTACAAATAGGCTGTTAATGGTATGGTTGATTCTATTATAGCAGTATTACAGATCATCTTGTAAGGATCTTTTGGGAGACCATGTTGGATATAGACCTTCAAAATTTGTGAAGGGGTTTAAAACCTTCATAACTTTTTATTTTTCTTAAATAAATGAATGAAATATATAAACAAGGGAAATCTAATTAATCTAAGTAAGGGTAATTGTTTCTTCCAAAAGACCACCATTTTCAACTTCTCAAATTCTTGCGCTTTCAATAACATTTTGCATGACATTTTGATAGAAAAAGTTATTATTTAAATGACTTTTGCACTACCCTGTATATTGCAAAACAAGTTCCATTTCAGGTGTTGAGCAGGCTAGATTTGTTTCCAGAAATTAATTTTTAGGAAAGAAAAACTAATTTTAGTCAGGAACAAACTAATTTGATACTTAAGATGTTCATTATTTTTCTATTGTGTTCATACTTATCAGTTATTCTGTTACCAATCATCCCAACATTTTATTGATGTTACTATCTATATTGTAACTTCTACTACAGGTCTGTCATGTCGCTCAGTAGAGACTGACAAGTGACCAATGCTTTTTGATGATTAAAAGTTTGGAAAAAAGGGGGGATCAATGAAAGTTACTTCTCACCTTTTGTTGGGTAGTGATCACTGTGATTTGAATTTTAAAAAACAAGTGTTAATGCTGCTGGACACAAACTAAAGGATCAATTAAGCATGAACTTGGATTGCAAATCAAACCTCCCACGAAAAATCTAATTTATTTAAATTTTTAGTTTTTCGGCTTGATTGGTGTAAGCTGTACGTGCAACATATACATAGCCGTGGAGTCACCCTTAGAAACTGAAGTAAACTATTGTGACAGTGTTGGTAACAGTTGCTAGTAGAATTGCCCAAGTGAACCAGTCGTGAAGTCACCATTACTTGTGAAATCATCACAAAAGATCAAGCTCTTCTAGATCACTGAAATTTATTACTTGTGATCCTTTTCTTAGTGAAGAGAAAATGCTTGTGAAATGGCTGGGACTTTCTCATCACTTCTTTTATTTCCTATTCATTTAACATCTAATTCCCTACTAACATCTTGTGAGGCTCTCTGAAAAAAAAATTGTTTCTTTAAACTTCGTATCTTCCCCTCTGGCCCTGGGAACTTAATTCCTGAAAAGTCAAGGTTACACATTTATGATCATGTATATTCAGAAACTGCACTAGAGAAGTTATGAATATGTGCATACTATTAATTCCAATTTCTAGTTTGTATAGTTTTACTGCTACTATTACTGGTAGTATAAAACAATGGAAAAAGCAGATGTATTCTGTGTACTTGGATAACCTTTTGAGTCTCTTCTAAAATTATTTGCTTACCTTTAGAATTTTTATCACTCTTATTGAGAAATTTGCTACTTTTTTGATTATCATGTAAAATGATTTGTCTGTTCAATTTTTCTTCCATGAGATTTTTTTCCTCTGATAAAGCACATCATTATAAAACTCTTAATGTTTCTTGACTTTTATTTACATAATTGATATCTTAACATGTTCTTAGGAAAGTACTTGTTACTGTGCATATTTCCACCAAAATATTTGCATATTTGAAAAAAAAAATAACTAGTCTCCTTGTGGTGCATGGGTCTGTGGTTTCAGTTGCAAGTGGGTTTTTATGGGATAGAAACACTAGCTCCACACAGATGGACTGCTTTAAGGGGCTACAACTGCCCTACAATTTACCCATAGCTGGGGGGAGGTGGATTCATACTTTTCTCATGGGCATTGGTGAGAAGTGAATGTAAGCAGCCTTGACTGAATCTTGAACTTGGTTTGCCAATTTCGTTTTCCACGACAGTAACAGCTACAAGATACTTGCATATAAATATATATTTTTCTCTGTAAATGAGATTTCTTATTACATATGACATAGTCAGTCTGTGTTCCCTCCGGTCTTAGTTGGAAGTTAAATGATTATAAATTCTAGAACCAACAGAACCCTACAAAGGCTGGAGAGCACATGGCCAAAACATAGATAAGGGAAATAGTCTGGCCATATGATACATAATGATTAATACACCTTGTCTAACAAAATTAAGGCAAGAATAATATTTCTACAAAGTAAAATTTCATGAAAAGTAACTGGTTAAGTAAGATTTGGAGAGAAAAAATTTTTTTTTACAAAATTAAGAGGAGACATGTTTGAATTTCAATTCTTCTTTTAATATCAATGCTCTCGGTGTTACAGATACAAACAGAAAATAAATTAAACAAAACAAATTTCTTTACTTGTAAAGCATGAAAGGAAACATTTCTTTATGTGTAACCAATTTCTCATACAGTAAACTCCTAAAAAGGCAGACTTTACATGAGTTCTGAATGTAAGCTGAGAACATTATATAACTGCAACTCTTTTGTTCCCATCATTTTATTATTTGAATTCTTTTATATATTTATTTTTGAAGAATTTGTTGTTTCTGTGTATATTGGATAGCCTAAAGAGAAGGGTGTTTTTTGAAATCTCATGCAAGCCTTTTCTGAATCTGTTGCCAACTCAGAAAAAATGTTTTATGAAAGTTTGACTGCCAAAAGTAAGAGCTAAAAAAAAGTGAACAAAATACACCAAAAAGACTCTAAAAAAAAGTTTAAAAACACCCTCCCAAAATGGCTGAAATGTTTAAGCACGTTTTGCTAAGCTAATTTTGTACTTTTTCACACTGCTAGGACAAGAAATGTTCTGAATTTAGCCCCAAAAGAGCTAAATTGGCATCACTGCAAATAGATCTCATCTGACGTAACTTATATTGTCTTCTGCTAATTTTAAAAAAAATTGTAATTGCTCTTGTTTAAAAGAAATTATGTCGATGTGATAAATAGGAGGGGCTCAAGTTCATTGTTTAATAAAATTGTAATAAATGCTTTTAGTAATTCTGGCTTTGGATATTTTTGACAGCTTTGAGCTTGAAAAAGATTGATGAAAGAGTCAAAATCTAAGATTAATGATACTGACATTGTAAAAATAGTTAACCCTCTTTACTAATGCATATTTCAATCAAATTATCATATGGACTATTAGACTGCCTGGGTACATTAGTAAGTCTTTCTTGGCATTTTGCCGGGCAATAGGGTTACTTGCCCATGCCCATCTCCTCTTCAAGTAACATATGACAGGTTGCACTTTGTTATATAACATCAGCAAGAGGTAATTCCTGAATGTATATCATTTTGCAATATGAACTTCTTTTTTTTTTTTTTTTTACTAACCAGTATTATATCTAATTAGCTGTTGTTCATTAGTTAGCAATATGATATTTTCAAAGAGCATTCTGCTTATATCTTCTAACAACTATTTTGATTCTTAAGTCTCATGTTAATAAAAACTTCATAACATAAGGAAGCAGCTACAATCAATTTTTTGCCCTAACAGTTTATGGCATGGAATGGCACTTTATTAGCAAAGTTAAGCAGCATCTTGTCTGATCAGTTTGTAATGATCGGCTGGTCAAAAATATCTTTGACTGTAATTCAAAGCGAGCACATCTTGGGAGTCCATTAGGTTTTTGCTGTTGATTGTCTATTTTTATTTATTAGTGCAGTATGACTTGGTGATGTCCTGCTCTTTTAAAATTCATTGCCTAACTATAGAGGGTTCATAATAACTATAAATGAACATTAGTGTGTATGAGTAAAAAAGCAACAGTAAGAATGAAAATGGCTTACTAGCAACTGTTATGTAGCATGAAGAAAATTTTGAATAACATGGCCATCAAAACTTTGAAACCTTAATCAAAATTGATACATCAGAAAAAAAAATTTCGATTTTATAGTCCACATCAATCATTTAGTCACATGTTGCTTAAATTTGTTGCTGAGTTTTACCAACAGATATCTTTGTCCTTACCACCAACAATTGAAATCTAAATTTTGTCTCAATTCATTTCTTTCCTGAGTTTTTTTTTTGTGGCCACTTACATAAGTGTACATTCATAGGTAGCCTATTTGTAAAATTCATGAAAATGACTTGGCTTTTTTACAGTTTTTATACTTACGGGCAAGTTTGTTAAAAGTTGAAAGCTTTTGTTTGTTTACCACTGGAAATCTTAATAAAGAACGCATGATTGCAATTAGAGGACAAGGAAGCTAAGATGATAATTATTCTGAACTGTCCCTACTTATTATGTTGTATTTTTGAACAGTTAAGGAAGAAAAAAAGAATCTGATTGGGTCAGACTCCATCAAATGATGCAATCACATGAGCTGCTTTGAATATTTGGTCTTAACTGTAACCCAAGCAAAAAGAGTGATTCATCATGTGACAGGAAGTAAATGAATGTGATTTGGAAAAAAAAAGCCATGTGTGTAACCATTTTTTGCATCTCGTGATCTAGGGGTTGATAATGGTCGTCAATGCTTCATCTAATGAAAAATAAATCAGGATAATGTTACTTTTTACAATTAGTATATGTAAAAACAATAACGAATATAACACCACACCAGAAGGGATGAAGGGTGAGTTTAAGGGTTAGATATGATCTCTTGACAACCATAAGAGCTCTACTAGCTCAGTTGGTTTGAGCAGTGTTGTACATTAGCAGGATTCTTTTAAATTTCTAAGAAAAATACTGAATATGATACCCAGTGAAGACTGGAGAATGGATCAATCAAAATTTAGTACTAAAATAAAATAAAATAAAATATAAATGCTTGCCTTGGAGTGGAGACTTCAAGTTTCCTATTTGAAGACGTCTCTTAAAAAATTGGTGACTGGCAATTTGTTCTGAAGATACTATTTTCAAGAGTATTTTTGCTTAATTTTCCATCACATATACACAAACATTTTATTGAACTCATTTTAGGCTTGTATTTTTCTCCCTAATTATTCTTTTCATTTTTCTTCTGCAGAAAGAAACGCCATCAGATCAGCAACTCCACTTGGCAGCCCTGCAAGGCAATTTGGACCAATTATGTAAAGTTTTAGACAGTGGCAAAGTTCATGTGGACTGTAAAGATAAGGTAAGTTGATTTATATTGTTGATTATAAAGTGTGAAGGCATCTTAACTTTGTACTTAGTAGCATAAGATAAAACAACCGTAGCCACCAGGGGTGGCAAAGTGTTCTATCCCTTTTTATGTGTGTGCGTTTGTATGTTTGCATGTTTTCCAGTGCTTCTACCTACACTGTTTTTGTCTAAAAACTTCAAGATTAACATCAGTACTCCACTAGACCCCTTCTGAAAATTGTTTTATTGACTTTTGAAAAAAAAAGCTTTTTTTGACCTTCTTGGGTCTTCTCTTGATGGTTTTTTTTAATGTTTCTAGATGTATTTTTTGCTCTATTTTAGACGTTTTCCCGTGAAAAACGTTAATGATCTCATAAGTAGAATTTATTCTGACCATATTTATTCTTTGATTGAATTTTTTTATATGACTTCAAATTTTGATGCTATGGTCGTTCAATTATTGACTGTGAGGGCAAGTTCTCCTAGGCTTTCTTTTTTATTCTAATTAAATTTCTTTAATCATGCAGAGATAATTTCTACCATTGAGTAAAAATCATACTATCATTATGCTTGTCACAGCATATGACAATCATGTGCTGATTGATTGGAATAGTGACCAATCAGGAAGGAGAATTTTTGACTGCAGAAATTTGAATGGGGCAAATATATTGTTCACATTGCTGAAAATGGAATAGCTTACATTACAAGTGTTGCTGTGAATGTTCTGAATTTTCTATTTATTACCAATTTACTCTGCTGGAAAAAGAAACTCTCTTTCCATTGAAAGAAATGTTGTGAAAACACAAAGAATGAGTTCCAATGTCCAGATTAATCTTTGAATGGAAATGACTCTTCTCAAAGTTAAATAAGGTATCTTTGAATACCTGAAGAAGGCTGTTAAATAGATTGGACTCAAAGAATGATTTCAATAGCCTGAGCAACTTTTATCCATCTCTAAATCTTTGAGAATAATTTCTTTAAGTTTGTAAATACCAAAAACAATAACTGAATACTTTTATTCATTAACCTTACTGATAATGTTTTTATCATTTGATCTTACCCAAGCGATTCAAGTTTCCAAATAATATTGGAGCATTTGACCTCAGTGAGTCTAATATATATTTCTAGCCTACATTCATATCGCTTAACATGGCAGTAAATGTTTTGTTACTAATTACCTCTCCCAACAAAGTTAGAAAGGCATATGTATTCAATTGTGTCTTTCAGTCTGTCTATCTGTCTACTAGATATCTTCAAAATCACTCAATGGGGTTGGGAAATAGTTATTTAATCTATATATACATTCATGTCTGTCCATATATCTCCAAATTTTTCAAAGAATTTCAGTTAAATTTTGTGATAGGATGGGGAATGGGCTACAGAAGAAGTGTTTACATTTTGGGACAGATCCATGTACAATTACCTCTCTTACATATCTATATGTCCACACCATATAATATCACCAAAACATCATGTCTGTACACAATATCCCCAAAAGTTTTCAATGAAATTTTATGGGAGGGTGGGCCATGGTATTCGGAAAAAGTGATTAAATTTTGGAGTGGACACTTGCACAATTACTCCCACCCCTGACAATGGTGTTGGAAGAATGATTTTTAGTTATTCATTTTATGTTTTCATAATACCCAGCCAAACAGAGATTCTCTTAAATACTTACTTCTTTAAGCTCTGATAATTTCTCTTTCTATTAAATGATAAGAGGCAAATAACCCCCTTGATATGGGTCACTGCTTGCATTCAAAAGTTGGATTTTATGCTTCTAACACTAAAAGATACAACTACTTCCATTCATCCTGATTGCTTTATCCTAATTTGTCACTTTCAAACTACATTTTTTCACCATTATATCATTATCATTTTCTAACCCACACGTGCAAACACATTGCTGTTTAGATATTTTTCTTATTCGTTGACTGCACATGTGAAAATGTAGATATTTACAAAGCTTAGCTTATTCTGGCACAAGGTCACAATAGTTTGATGTTCAGTGAGGATCAAACTCACTTGTAATGCCTTGCTTGACTAGCTTGTGAGCCATTGTACAATGCCTGGTGACCCACACTTATATAAACATGTACATGTTGTAGAGGTTGATCAAATTAAAAATCTTTTGATTTAGGATCAAAATATGGGGAAATATGTGGGTTCTCACTTGATCATCGGAGCTAAACAATATTCTGTTAGATCACTGCAATATGGTTGACTTCTCTGAATACCAAACAAGTGTTTTGGAGCACAGACCTAAATTACTCTATTTCATGTTCTGATACTTATGTTTGCACACACAAACACACTATATATATATATGCATGCATATGTATACATACATATACTCACACACCGGTATCCCCTTGCTTTTTGAAAGTTCTCTTTTCGCTTCTACAAAAGGAAACCTGTATATACTAGTAGGGGTACATAGTGCTGCCCAGAGATTGATGGCCTGAATCAAACGCTGATGAAAAAATATGTCAAGATTCATTTTTACCAGTAAAAGCCAAAAACTGTATACAGAAGAAAAAAAAAGAATTTTTTTGTGTTTTCATTCAATAAGACTCCATTTATTGTCAATTTTGAAAAGTATATGGAGGGGGGTTCTATTTATGATGTAACTATAATGCTGAACTGTACCCTTATTTTCTGTTTGTTGTATTTGAGTTACTTCTGTTGTGAAGAGATTTTGGTTGGAGAAATTTTTCATTTTGGATTATATCAGTTGAAATTTTGTGTTTTGAAAAAATGATTTCAGAGGATCATTCTATGAACAAAAACTAAGGTTTTAGTTTAAACCCCCCCCTAACTTTGAAAATTTTTTTTTTTTTTTTTTTCAAAATTGATACTTTCACAAAGGTAACAGAGGTCTTATAGATTGAAAGCACAGCAAATCTCTTAGGAAAAAATATGCGGTTTTCAGCTCTTACCGGTATGATAAATCTTGAAGGGAAAAAGAAAACCTCTAAGAAATCAAGATTAAGGTAGATAGTAGTCAAAAATTAATAATAATAATTTGCAATACTTCATCTAATAAGAAACAAATAAAATAATTACTGTCAACTTCTTTTATTTTTTTTTCTTTGAATAATCTTGCTTTACCTGTTAGTATATTTCAAAGGGAAAAGTGAAAGCTTTCACCATGAAACATTGAGTTTGACTGCGGCAACTGTACTTTTACTAGTTTTACTTTTCTCTTCTATGGACATGTTTTTTTGTTAATATGCGATCTAAAAAAAGATCCAAAACTTATAAAAATTCTTTTTTTTTCTATTTTATAAGAAAGCTTAAAAATTGCAATTCAAAAGAATAATAATTTGAGAAAATTCTGATTATTTGTTTCTAATATTTAGGACAGGTTGCATAGAAATGACCTATGGTGACCTTGAATGACATCCAAGGTCAACCTCATATAGTGTATGTCGCAAGTTGATCCTTTGTGAGTCTACTTGTTAAATATTAGATCAATAGGTTTTTTATTTACTGTGCTTTGTGCATAACACAAAAGATTTTGAACCAAAGTCTGAGTGAAAATTGGGTGGGTAGGGGTTAGTGCTATACAGAAAATTTATTTATGTTCCTAAAATTAAGTCCATTTGAAGATAGACGTGACAAAACTCCACCCCCTGCCAGGCAATATATTTGACTAAGTAAGTCAACCAGCTGTGAAAATGAAATGAATTATATGGAAACATTTCTGTACAGTGAACAAAACTTTTGAAATTAGAGCTTCTTCCCACTGAAAGTACAGGTGCTAAGGGTTAGAAGGATCAACTGTAATTTTTTAAGTTCTACAAAATTTATTTTGGTCCTGTGAAACACATGCAACATAAATATTGTAGAAGTAACAAAAACGAGTTAAAATAATTGAATTGAATTTATGAAATTAAAATAATTACTATTGTAACAGTACTCAACATAAAATCATCGGACTCTTATTGTTTCACTGCAGTATTGCAGTCAACAAATTTGGAAACAGTGAAGCAAAAAACACTGCTGAACTGTGGTGCCAATTCGAGTACCCTTGTTAAACAAGAGGCTAGAATTTTATAACTATTTTGCGTCTCAAAATGTAATACTCTTATTATACGAGAATCATGTTGTATGTGAAGAAATATGGTGTATATATTCATATACAGTAAACTCTCAGTTTAATGGACACCAATATAGTGGACACTTTAATCGTGCAAGCATTGCACATGGGTGCAATAAGACTAGCTTGCAGCATTTCCAATTTAGATATTTTATATCCAAATTTAGATATTTTTTATCGCGAATCAATATAAAAAATAATTTTCTGATATTTCTTAATGAAGCTCAGATATGTCTAGATTTCTTTTCCGTGAAATATTGATATTTTCAAATATTTGATTGTAGACCTTGAACTGTAACCAATCATCCAAAATATCGAAATTTTTCCAAATCCCCACTTTGGCACTCACTAGCTGGGCCGCCATTCATTTCTCTCCTTCTGACAACTTACAAGTAAAAAAAACAGTGAGGGGAAAAACAAAGAGTGACACTGTCAAAAATCTTTATAGAATGCCAGCTAGCTAGCTAGTTAGTTAGCTAGATATATCCTGTGGGTATTGTAGATTTTAGAAACACATGGATTTATTGGCTGTTCAGATATACAATGGTACCTCTCTTAATGAGGACAATATATTCAACAAAATGTCTCAGTAGAAGAAAATTTGTCAAGTGAATAATCAAACCTATGGGATTTCAGTAATTCATTCCAAATAAAAACATCAGACCCCTAAAACCTAAATGATAACCTTGTAAATAATGTATGATGTACTAATTACTTTCTGAATAATGTATAAATACAAATAAACTTGTCAATAATGTAATAGATAAATAATCTCATTATGATTCAGTTCAACGAATGTCTGTCCTTTGTCTGAAAATGAGCCCTTAGATACTAGATATAAATCTAGATAGTTATAAATGAAATCATGATGATTCAGGAAATTTTTATGAAATTTTGTGAATATTTAGTCAAGTGATTTTTTTTTTTTCAAGCTCCAATATCCTGATTAGGCTATCAGTTCTGACATTAAAAATGTTTTCAAAATTATGGTTTTACCCGCACTTGAAAACTGAAAACTTATTTTTGCAATAAATAACATTCTTATATCAATTCTAAATGTTTCATTTGTTTTCACCGTTTCAAATTCTAAATATAGTTTGTCAACATTAGAATATTTGATCAAGATTCTTTTTTTTTAACCTTGTTCTTGTGAGAGAATTTTTTTTTCTATTTCAGTTATAGATATTTTCATTCCATTAGACCATCAAACCTGCTGGAAATTTGTTAGTTTTTAGAAGAAAAAAGTCTTTTATATGGTTTACTAGTTGCAGGGGCTTCTATATACAATGTAACTATAAGCTAAACTGGGCACTTATTTTTGGCTTATATGAATTAATCTTTATTTTTTTTTTTTGTAATAACTGTATTTAGAAATAAATTCAAAATCTGAAACTTCAAAAATTAAAAATTTCCTAATGAAATGAAGGTTATAATCAATCAAAACATCAAAATTTTGAAAACTTTCATATTTTCATTTTACAGTCCTTAAATTTTTGGAGTTATTTCTTATATTTTGATGTGGCATGCAGTAAATGAAAGCTCAATGTGTAGGATATCTTTAGTTTGCCTTGAATTTGAATAATCCTTTAGATAATTTTCTGAAAATACCAGATATTTTTGGATTTCTTTTGTAACAATTTTGGATATAAAACTTTAAAATGGCTATCATTTGTTTTGACTCGGTCATCCTTTTATTATCTGCAATTTCTGAATGCTTTTTTTTTTTCTTCATTTGATTCATTAAATAATTTTGCAGTCCTTACTATTCAAAATGACAACAACTGTGCAGAAGTTAAAAGAAAACTCAGTAACTTGAATGTGGCACAGAATTGAAGTTAATTGAAAAATAGTCTCTTGCTGTGACTTTTTGACGATAATATCAGTGGCAAACACCTGAAACTGGAGGCTTTCTTTTTATGAACTTTTATGACTTGTTCAGTATCATGATTCATAAAATTTTATATTATATATTGTTTCAAAGTTACTTTTGCATAAAAATGTTTGAATTTGAAAAGAGTAAAAATGACATAAAAAAAATTGCCCTTTCTCGGGTTACATTTGATTCAACAGACATTCATAATTAACAGACAGCTGTCTGTCCCTATCTGTCTGTTAAACGAGGGTTTTTTTTTCTTTCTTTATTTTCAATCTTCTGTACCTGCATTTGTTAAATCTTTCTTTAAAAACAAGTCAAGTCATTTTAAAAAAATGATGGTTGGTAATTTTTCCTTTTCTATGGCGCAGTCTTTAATGATTAAGGAGATGAAGGGTTATCAAGTACATAATTCCATTATGAATGTTATGGATACATCTAAAATTATTTTTATTAAAGGTATAGCAGAAAAAGTTCCTGCTTTTTTTAGACTTACCTACTCCATAATTATCTGCTCTAGTATTTACTGATATCTGCAAGTTGATTTTGTTGAACAAATTCTATTAAGATTTATATAGAGCTAACAAAAAGTCACCTGTCCACATTTTTTACTTGAAGTATAAAATAAGATCATGTTAATCAAAATGCAGAACAACAATATGAATCAGTTAGTGTTCAGGGAAAGTAAATAATTTCTCTCACGAAATATCATGGTCCCATTTTGATCCAGAATATTATGCATGTTGTAAACTGATGTGATTCAATTCTGCACAATATCAATTCCCATGTGAACTTAATCTAGAAATAATGAATAGCTGCTCAGTGGAATTCACTTCATGCAAATCCTCAAATTCTTTACCCCCCCCCCCCCACAAAAAAAATTATGAGTTTTACAACAATTCGTCATCTCTGGGTTTTGACTTAAAGAGACTTTTTCAAAACACTATCTTGTCTATGTGACTTTATGGTTAAAGTAAGATTGATTTATATTCTCCCTTCTTTTATATTTAGCAATAAAATTTTAGACTTTGGCTGGTTGGGCAGTTTCATGATGGAAATTATGAGATGATCTCTGTTGGGAATTCCCAATAAAGTAAACTTGTTTCAAAGAAAGTTGATTCTGAGTGACATGCATATGGCTTAAGATCATATTGTACAATTTGCCATACTTTGTATTTTAGCAAAACAGACAAAACGGGTTTGATACCAGGTTGTGTTTGGTCTCTGTCTACTTATCCCAAGTAATAAGATGACAGTGCCGCTGATATCAGATATTTTGATGTCAAGATAAAGCTGTTCAACTTGCTAATAGCAGCCTATCTTACATTATGGAAAGCGTTGGTCTTTCAATCTGCTGGCTTTCTTTCAACCTTTTAGACTGAGCAGTTGTTTAAATATCCATAAATCCTGAATAAGATTTCATGATCCAGACATAATCGTAAACATATACTTATACATTCTGAATATTCTCTGATGTAATACATATCCTTACAACTAAAATGCAACAGTTTTGACCAGAGTTCAAGTTGAAAAATTGCTATCAAAACACAATTTTCTTTATCTTCTATCTTATCTTTTTAATGATTCCAGCAAATATACAATCAATCCTTAAATTTTCCCAGACCTATCCAAAAAATAGAAGCATAAACATTGAAATATTCTATGCATTTCAGTTAACATGTACATGTAGATTCTTTTATCATTCAATGACTTTTTGGTCTTATAATCTCACTATTTTTTTTAACAATGTTTCAGCTGATCAGTTTTCCAGCTGTCTTCAAGTCAATATGGCATGCAATAAATAGCATCAAATGGTGTTATTCATTCTTGTGATGCCCTTCTCACACACAAAAAATTCCTGGAATGATACCTATATCCATTATCCATTAAAGTATATCATAGATCTGTACAATTATCTTTGTTTTCAGACTGTTGTATATTTCCAGAAGTTTGAAACATTTTTTCACCTATGATTTGTCAAGCTTCAGATTAGTATTCTCATCATTCTCATCATTTGAACCTCGGAGCATATGGTCTCTTATCCGTTGTTATACCTTTCAGCTAAAAGGAGTACAGTCAACAAAATACTTAGCTTTGTTTGAGAGAACAATTGAATCTTTTGAGTATAAGGGCTTTAATTATTATTATCAATTTTTATATAATGAATGTTTGGGTTCTAATGCGCAAATCTTTTTTATCCACACAAGCTGTAATTTAGAACCATCTATAATAATTAATTAATTGCACATTTGAGTTATACAGCTTAAGTTCTTCAGGTAAATACTATGTTTGATATTCCCAGTTAATATGTCAATAGCATTGTTACTTTATGATAAGGCTTATTCTTTGCTAGACTAAGAAATAATTTGTGTGTATCAGTAGTATTTCACAACTTTTTATTGTAAAATGTAAAACTCATTTTTTATTTAGCAATAACTCTAACAGTCTAATATTGTTGAATAATAATTTTTTGCTAGACTTGTCAAGAAATTTAATCTAGTATGTTTTTTTTTCTTAGAAATAATTCTGTTTTTTGGGGTTTTTTCTTAAAAAATAAAATTCGAAGGCTATGAAATTTTGAGTAATAATTTTACATGTAATTTATTCAATTAAACTATATTGTTTGTCTTAGTGTATTGTTAATTCATTTTATATAAACCACTGTCTTGGTGCTATATTAATAATAATATCTCGTAATCTTTCGTGCAAAAATTATCAAATGCCAAATATCCTTTAGGTTACTGGCTGTAACTTGGATTTCAATGAAGTAGAAAGTTATAATACCACTCAATAACTTGAGCTATGCAGTTTTGATAATACAGTCGAGGTATTGCTGTACTAACAAATTAAAACGCATTAAATTATGAAAAGATCTTGAACAATGTTATTTCTATTATTATTCGGACTATCCTCATCTTGGTTGTTTTTCATACAATGTTTCAGCCGTTGTACTCTAGAGCCTTCATCAGGTATCATCTGGTAGGTGTGGGGAAGTAACGAACCGAACCCTTTATTTAACTGACGGGGGCATATTGACTGCACTCCCCTCTTAGCATTAGTTGTATTATTATTGTTTCACACTGGGATTGAACTTGGAACCATCAGATTACTTGCAGTGAATATGTCTGATTCTGTAACCACTACGCTATGTGTCCACATGAACGATGAGGATAGTCTGAATAATAATAGAAATAATAATAATACCTCATCTCAAAAATTCAAAGATATACTTGAACAATGTGTTGTGAATAGTATGGAAATTTTTTGAACAAATTAACTGCCATAGTCAAGGTATTGCTGTAAATGCTCTAAAAAAGACAGTTGAGATATTTCTTCCCTTTGAGAGGGCAAATTTGAGGGGGGGACTGCATCTCTTTTTTCTTTTTTTTTTTTTTTTCCCCCCAATTTTAGTGGTCAATCTGAGGGGACCCTCTTTTTTTTTTTTCTTAGCAGTTGAAGTTGAGGGAAAATTTTTCTTGTATTTATGGATCAAAAGCAATGGGGAACTTTTCTTTCCCCTTCAAGGGTTAAAATGGAGGAAACATTTTTCTCTTTTTTAGAGGTCAAAATTGAGTGGAAAATCAAAATGTAGCAAAACTTGAGAAAAACGAATGAATTTCAGTGGGTCTTTTTTGCTTTTTAAAATTTCTTAAGAGCACTGTAGTATTATTTTTCTTGACAACAATCGGAAAATTACCCATGTACTTTTTTATATGGCTTCAGCACACTTATATATATTTGAGTGTATGTATATATATATATATATATTCAAAACATTACCATTAGCTACCACCTTTTCAACATTATGCTCCCATTTTTTTTTTTTTTAATATTAGCTACTTTTTTTTTATTAGCCCGTCCCCTTTTTATCAATTGCCCCCAGTTTGTTTTAACATTAGCCTCCTTTTTTGAGCCACCCTTTTTTCGCATATTATGATCCCCTTTTTAATATTAGCCCCCTTTTGTTAACATTAAGACACTCCTTTTTAACATGTTAGCCTCCTCTTCTTTTTTTTTCTTTTTTTTTTGGATATTTGCTCCCACCCCCACTTTAGCTTTCTATTTTCTAACAGTGTAAAGAAAGAGTTGTAATAAATCACTTTTTAAATGCAAATTAAATTTAACACTCTCTGATTTTCATCTATCTCTCTTAATTCTTTTTTTGACAGCAATTTATCTCACCCATTAGGGTGGGTATTTAGTTTAGTGAAAAGAACTTCACAATTTATCGGAGACGAATTGAATTAGGTGAACCTATTTTTCCTAAATGACAAAAAATGCTTTGTGTTTCAGAAGTATGGGAAGAATTATTTCATTCTGTTCACTTCCAGTCAGAAGTGAGTAATGTGACTACTTTTCATATATTCTGACTGCATAACACCAGCTATAAGTGAAATTAAGTATTTGACTACAATAGTAAATAGCTATTGCGCATGAAGTTTTAAAGGTTAGTGCATCTCCCCTAAGCTTTCTTACTTCAATCAATCAATCCATTAGTTGTGCATATTGCAATAAAAGCCTTTTATCTGTTGGCTGCCAACTCTTGCAACTACTTTCTTTTGATCAATACTAAGAAGAGAAAAAAAGAATTAAAGCATTTGTACCATCTATTACAACTCAGATTGGTTGCATATTTTCATATATATCAACCCTATCTATCCGTCATTCACCATTTTCCGTCCTTTTGCATGAATTTAGTTATAATTTTATTATTGTCTGTCTCAATATTTCTATTGATATATTTTACATCTATACATATCTATATCACTATCACTACCATGTATATATCTAATACTCTGGATGAACATAGGATAAGTGGTTCTGACCTCTGGTGACCTCTAAAGTCAGGTCAAATTGGACAGGCATTTTCAAATCTAACAGAGACCACTGTACCATATGGCCCGCAAATTTATGTACCAGGGTAACTTGACCCCAGGATGAACTGAGGATGGGTGATGCTGACACCTAAAGGCCAATTTAGGCATTTCAAATCATCTGAAGGGTCATGATCCCTTTTTAGAGAAGTTTTGTGTGAAATTTTACTATATGACCTTCCATTATTGATTACTTATATATATATATGTGTGTGTGTATGTATATATCCGTCAGTTTCTTCTATATTTTTCAACTTCCCCCTATATATCTTCTCTTGTATATTTTTCGAGACCTAGTGTATCTTTATATGAATATTACTTAAGGTTCATGGATATTTTCTGAGATTAGCTTAGTCTGTCACAAGGCCAAATGGGGAGAAATAGAGGTGTGAAAAGATTGTGTTATACCAATTTTGTAGGGCCTGCCTACTTTTAAAACCGGTTTTTAAAATCCTTTTACCGTGTAGTGAACATTGACCTTTGAAACTAATGGGAAGTGCGCAACTATCTCAACCACAAAGCAGGCCCAACATAATGCTTATGTATATACATATACATATACACACATAAAAACACAGACACATTTACCTCTTTATTTGCCTTCTATATCCTTCAGCATCTCATGTCTGTTTTTAACTGCAATGAAAGTCATCAGTTCTCTGAATGCCAAAAGGTTTTTCGTTCAGATCAAATTTGATAGCATCCATAAAAAATGAAGAATAGAGAGAGTAGGCAATGAGAGAATATGTTTAATTCTCTTTTACGTCATACTATATCATGATATTCCTCTTTTAGATCGATTCTCAAGATGAAAAAAATTGAAGAGTACAACAAAGACAGCAGACTGTACAGTGTTTAATATCAATGTGTACACTTGACTTTTTCGTTTGGAACATTATTTTTTGTTCAATTTTTGTTGCAATAGTTATTTAAATTTTTGTCCTGAACATTTTGATGGGGATTTCCTTGAAAAATCAATTCGAAACAAATAGTTTTATTACAGAAACAAATTTTGACAAATATCGAATACCCCATTCAAGCCTTCTTCATATGGTATTTAGAATCCATCATATTACTAGGTTAAAGTAGTTGATACACTTAACATTAACTAGCAGTATGATGTATGATCCCAGATGTCTTTAGTCTCCCCTATATTTGTCAAGATTCTATGTTTATATATTTGTATAATGTTTCTGGATATTTATTGAGTGTGTCTGAGTTTGGCACGAGGCAAAATGGAAAGGAATAGTTAATAAATTGAGCCAATGTTAAAGTTCTTGTTGGATTCCCGATAGTTTTTGTTTTTTTTTTCTTTTGAATAGTTTCAGCTAACCATTTGAATTTTCTAAATGGTATCTGATAAGATATATATGTATTAGATCACCCGACAGCATCTATCTCCTCTGTAGGTTTTTTAAGCATCTATATTAGTATAATAGAAATCTCTTATTATGCATTTACAGACGGAAGCTGTCTCCGTTATTAAAGAATCCTCATGGTTTTGATTTTGAATTTATAAACTTTTTGGGGTGTGAGTAAGGTCTATAAGGCTTACAAACCAATCATTAGAACATGGAACTTGTGTTTTCCACTCTAGCTCTGAGCCTTATTTACCAATACCAAAAGGAATGAGCGAAGTTGCACAACACTACTATTATGACTAAGTACTAATTCAATTTTCTTATGTAATTCTTAAAATATTGAAATCATATGTATAAAAAGATCCAGGTTCCATTTCAAGATCCTATTTATATAACAAGAGTTCATTTTTGTAACATATAACATTTTGGAATTTTTATGGGCCTTATCTGAGAAGGCATATGTATATCCAATAAAAATCTCATTTATCATAAAAAATGAATATCAGAACTGTCTTCATGTACAAGATCAATAATCACTGGTTTGATTCAAATCTATAATCAAACCATAACCTCCTGATTTCAGATTTACCAGACTCTTGTTGAATAGATTTATCTGTTTTTGACCGCAGCCCAACAGAATGAAACATATCTCCATACTGAGACTATGAGGATAATATGTTTTTCAGACAAACTACTTGTAAATTGTTTTCATTTGAAGCACTCTTTATTTTTTTTTGTAAATTCATTTCCTCTCAGAATAGTTTTAGTTCTCTTGTTGAAAGAATTGTCTGGTTTGACATTTTGACTCAGACAATATCTTCTGTCAGATTGGCAGAGAGTTGGAAATTGAGTGAAAACTTGAAATTCTCACTTTAAATACTTTCTCTCCACCGAGAACATGTGCATATGCTGAGGTTGTGAATGTTTTGTTTTTTTTTGTTTTTTTCTATAAATAATACTTTCAGCTAAAAATTACTTTTGGAAAATGGATGCTGAACATTTTTCCTTCAACTAATATTACATAAAAGCAGTTGATAAAATGTAATGTACAGAAAAATCGTATAAAATGACTCGCACCTATGCATACACACACATGCCAGCAGCTTTCTAAACATGTGATTTTATTGATCACATTTTATTTTGCATGCATAAGGTATTAATTAGATATCAATAAGGTACACATCTTCTCAGATCCACTTTTAACACAACACATACACAAATGGAACAGAGAGTATATACTTGTTCATGTTTGTCTGTTATTGACATTGCAGTACAAAATCCTCTTTCTAGCTTAAAGCAAAATGTAGCATTTTTCCTTGCTGAATAACATTATTTGTGGGCAACTTTCCACTCAAGGCGATGTCCACTCCCCAAAAAAGATAGAAATTAATCTTATTTTCATTAAATTGGACTTGTTTTATCCTTCATCTTAAGTTTAGTTCAGGCAAAAATAGTTAAATTTAATGAAAATAATGTGTTATACTATTTCATCCAACCTTAATAATAAAGATTGAGAAATCAGTCCATTTTTTATATCCCTGAAATTATCTGTTCAGAAATTCATGAATTATGATCCATTTGCTTTATATTTATATCCAGATAGAAAATACCAGTTATTCTTTCTAGTAATTTATACAAGTAATTACAATCGTTTGGAAGTGCAGAGTGATGTGATGGTTGGCATAGAAAATAGAATCAGCGGAGTTCAAGTTCCGGCGAAGGCTGTTTATATTCACTTCACACTAATGCCCTTTAACCTAGGCAAAGAAATAAGGTTTGGCATTGTGATTGCAACCTCACCCTGTAAAAATCTATTTGCTATCAAAACCACCGGTGAGTGGTTGTGCCCCCATGCCCCAAAAGGAATCTACAGGAATGAGCAACAAGACAATAATAACCTCAAATTTGCCAGATAATATTTTTTACCTAGCCTATGAACTTCTTTTGAAAACAGTATTTTTTTAGTGTCCATGTCTAAAATAAAAGCAGTTTTTAATTACTAATTAATTCTCTATTCCCTGTACATTTTTAGTTCTTTTCTTTTTATATACTTATTTACATTTTTTTAAATTTTCAAAGTTTACGTCATTGGATCAGGACATAATTCTCAATATATCAGTTACCTATATTAACAATTGCTTCTTTGTGTAAAATAGACTTGGTTTCACTTATCTAAATTACTGAATAGTGTCATATTTTCAATTAGAAATGTTTTGATGTTCTGTGAACAATTAGTTTTTCTTTAGTATTGCACAAAGCAGGTGCCCACTTTATATTACTTTTGGATTGTAGTTTTATAGTTTTTCTAATAAAAGAACACTTGTCATTTCAGTAGCTGTATTGGTAACTTGATTTTATTCTTTATTCAAAGAATCTCAGAAGAATTGTGTTGCCATTAAACTATAGTAAATCTTCTGCGTGGTACACATGCATATAATCTTCTGATTCATATCTTTAGTCCTGGCGCTGTAATGGAGACCTGGCAGAATTTTTGAGTTAACTAATGAAATCAATTGGACATACTAGAGAGAACTTCAGTGAGTGAGAATATCGTAGGTACACAAAATTCCTGACTTCTTTTGTAGTTTATTGCCCGCTTTTTCACATAATTTGATTGAAATTCATTGATAACTTTTGGATATCTCCTGAAGTTCTCACTGGATTTCTCTGTCTACATGATAACCCCAAACCAAAAGTTCTCAAGAAATTTCAATTAAATTTTTTGGAAAGGTGGGCAGTAGGTTCAGGAAGCAGTGATTAAATTCTGAAACAGTCCATTAACAATTACCTCCCCCATGTTATAGCTATCAGTCCACCCAGATGTTTCATTTTAAAACATGAGTTCATGACATCTGTAAATAGTTCAAAATGACTTGCTTTAAGGCATAAGGTTCTTTTGTAAATTTCACTCACTCAGCATGAAATTTACCTTCCAATAATATACATAATGCTTATATATTATGGAATTTTTTTTCCTAACTAGGGCTCCACAACAGAAATCTGCCATTATGAAACATGGTGCCAAATTTTTTTTTTGCAACTGATAAGGAATATGTACCCAAGATATTCTTACTCACTGAAGGTCTCCGTAGCCTATTGAATTGGTTTGATTAGTCAATTCAAAAATTCCCTCAGGTCTCTATTGCAGTGCTAGGGCTCTTTTTTATTCTAATGAACTAATCTCTGAGAATGGTTATCGTTCTTAGCACTCATCTTGTACATTACCATATTTTGCTCTTGGAAGCAATTTAACCCTTGTATGAATATGTATATGCATATACTTACAATTGATAGTTAAGACAGAAAAAAAAAGAAGGCAGTGGACCCTCAACGTTTGTATTGGTATTGTCATTTATATGATAAAAACCATCTTCTGTGATCTTTTTGCTTTAGATTAATGTGCAGTATCTGTTCTTTTGCATTCAATTAAATAAGTTGAAAATTATCTTCAATGCTAACTATGGACATTAAAATGTCTAATAACAAAACTATATTTTTTTCAGTAAAATATTTTAAAAATTCACTGAAATATAAGATTTCATGAAAAAATGATCAAGTACTTGTTGATTATTATCAAAATAATGGATACAATGCAGGTT